>QARZ01041005.1:36926-90567 GCA_013407115.1 Glycine latifolia
TTGGAATCTAGTGCGCAAGTAGTTGGCCTTACCATTTGACATCGGTAACTGATAAACGTCAAATTTAGCGAATTTTCATATGCATTTTATGACGTTTATTTGACATTTTAGTTAACTGTAGGCCTTGTTTTGAATCAAATTAGCTTTAAATTTAGTATTTACTTTGTCTTAGGTAGAATTTTATGTTTTAGTTATTTTTAATGAATTTTTGATAGTTTTTCAGCAAAAAAAATAGTCCATTCTGTCCAGAGCTCCAAAGGCCCAAAATCAACAAAAATTTTTGGAAGGAGAAATTGCGAAAACTGAAAATAAAAGCTAGGAAAATCAAGAGCAATATATTTTAGGATAAATCAGCCGAAGAAGAAGATAGTTACTTGAATTAATTAGAGATATTATTTTTTTTTATAATTTCTTGTAATTATATACTTAATTAAACCCAACAACAATTTATAAATAGGAGGCTAGGCATTCATTGTAATTGTGTAGAAGTCCCGAGTAGTTCTTAGAATTATATTTTAGACTTTCACCTACTAGACGCCTCCATTATTCCATTAGCCACTCTAGGTTTCATTGTATTATTTTTATGAGTGCAATTCCTTCCACCTAGGAGAGAAAATGATGAACCTTGTTTCTCTTTAATTGTATCAATTCAATACTTCATCTTGAGTTATTTATTTGTTTCTATACTTAATGCTTTTATTTGACTAACAATTGAAAACACAATGAAACTCTTCAAATAAACCAAGAGGGGGGGGGTGAATTGGTTTAATACAGGTATTTAAAATTTTTTTGAAACAATTTGCGGAATTTGTTATCTGGATTGTATCACATAAACCTTTTTCAAACCAGAACTTTTCTTTCAACCAAGATCAACCTTGTTATGCAAGTAATGACTTAACCTTGGTCTTGTTGATTATATCTTGATTACCCAAACACAAGCAATGAGAGATATACAGAATTTGAATAAGAGACACAGATATTTATACTTGTTCACCTCACAAACCTGGAGGCTACATCCAGTGTCTTCCAACCAACACTAGGTTAGAGTTTTTACTAAATCAAAATATTCTTTACAAGCAATTTACAAGTGATTATATTTATTAACACTAGATAAAGAATTTGAATTCTAAAACCCTATTAGAATACAAATCACAAAGATCCTGAGAACCCTACTCAAATCTTTCACCTATGGAACCCTACTCTAGAAAGCTTGACAGAATCAAATTGATTTATCACAATACAACAAACAATATTAGAAAATCTAAAAATAAAGATTTAAGATAAACACAACCTGTGATCCTTCATGTATGAATGAATGAAATGAATTGAGATTACCACACAATCCAGGTTGTAAGAAATCTAATGCTCAGAATCACTATCTTGAAACACTTCTTTTCTTTAACACATCTTCACAAAAACTCAGAAATCTTGATCTTTACAAGATGTGTTTTTCCTTCAGAAATCAGTCTCTAGAACTCTTAGAAAGCTTTGCGTCTTTTGGGTAAGTCACTTATTCTTTCTAAAATGATTCGTTCAATATGTATTTATAGAAAACAGACTCACCAAGCTTTATATAAAATTGATTTAACTGACAATAATCGATTAATCCACTACTGTAATAGATTATTTTACCATATGTAATCGATTAAATCAACTAAATAATCGATTAAATTGTTCCTCAGCTTTCTGGAAAATGTTTATGAACATAATAATCGATTAATACACAATATAATCGATTAAAGTAGTCTATATGTATGTGCAATAATGCATAATAATTGATTATGTGATACTGGTAATTGATTAAACCAGTAAAGCTCAAAATGAAAATAGCCTGAGTAATCGATTACAAAGAATGGTAATCGATTATACCAGTCATGCATGATTTTCATATTGCACTATGTAACCGATTACAAGAAGCCTGTAATCGATTAATCTATTCTTCAAGGCTTTTCCAGGTTTAGAACAAATACATTTAATTGATTAAAACACTGTGTAATCGATTAAAGCAGTAAGATTTAATTTTTCCAAAAACTTAGCCATGAGAGCTTGAATTCTTGTAAAATCATTTGAGCAGCTTTAGTTCATCAATCAAGAACATGTATGCATGAGGATGAGAATGCAATAACAATGAAAGATCAAAAGGTAATGCACTTGAGCCACTTAGCCAAATCACAAATGCCTTCAAACTTGATTGGGCATGTAAAAAGCAAAAACTCCAAGCCATCCTTGCTTCAATCTTCTTGCAGTTTCCTTTAAATCCAACAACAATCTTATATATGAATTTAGGAATTGACTTGTGCTTTGATGAGCCTTGTTGAAACTCGAACATGAATCAAGTTCTTAATTGGGATTATCTCTAGGGATTTAATAATCTTGGATAAGCCTCACTAATTCTAGACCATAAATATTGATTGCTTGTGTCAGTATGTCCAAGGGATTAGGTATTGGGCAAGTAGTCTAGAATCTACAATCATGCAAGAGCTGGGGTAGAATAAATTATTGAATTGGGGATGAGCAAAAGTAAGTAGAGAATTATGAAGTTACAGTGGATCAAGAGAACTCCAAGTCCAAACCTAGACATTCATTCATCAAGATCCACGTCATCATCCAAGTCTAGTATTTCTATCTTTACTTAATTATTTTATTGTCATTTAACTTTTATTGCAATTTATTGTATGTTATTTCTTTTGTGACAATCACAAAACAAAAATACAAAAACCTAGTTCTTAGTTAAATAATTACATAAAACCCCTACTTTATTCCTTTGGGAGATGACCTGGATGATTGTTCAGTTACTACATCATGATTGGGTTACACTTGACCTATAAGTTGAATCTAATGTGATATAAATCCCTAACAATAACACTGGTTAGTCTACAATAGGATAAGAGAGAAACACTGGGGTCCTTCATGGAAAGGTTTGGAAAGGTCGCTTAGACGTCCGAAACGTTGATCCTGTCATTGACATGCCTAACCAAGCACGATATTATGTCCAGGTCCCTTTGTCAATAGTTTGTGTAAAAGCTGTCAATGAACCTCGATGATCTTCGTTATCAGGTGACTAAGTACATGCAATTTGAGGATCTTAGTAGAACTGATGGCTGAGAAACAAAGCATTTTAAGAACGGCTGATTAGATAATTTCTCTAATGTGTGGTGAATTTGTGTAGTCATTATACAAAGTACTTGTTGTCACTTTTTTAGAATAAACTTGAAATTTATAATTGGTGATGAGATAATTGCTCTAATGCGTGGTGAATTTGTGTAGTCATTACGCAAAGTACTTGTTGTCACTTTTTTAGAATAAACTTGAAATTCATAATTGGAATTTTTTATTGCTTTCTTTTGAAACATTATCTATTTTAATCGTGTTAGTCCTAGAGGAATATGATGCTTACCTAAGTTTCATCATTGGAATTCTGTTGTTGCAATTCATCATTTGTCTTATTTAAACTAGATAATTTGGTTTCATTTAACGATTAATTTAAAAAAAAAATATTTAAGTAATAATAGTTTTACATTAATTAATGCATACTATTAAAATTGAAAATATTCTATTTATTTAATTTTTTAGGTAAAATAAATAGATCACCTAAATATATGTATTTTTGATAAATATTTAACTAAATGATATTTATAATGAGTGTTCAAATATATGTGTGAAAGCTTGTAATGGAACAATAAGGTATTTTCCTATCACGATAGGTGTTCACCAAGGTTCAGCTCTTAGTCCTTATCTCTTTGCCTTAGTGATGGATGAACTAACGAAAGATATTCAAGAGGAAGTTCTGTGGTGTATGCTTTTTACAAATGATATCGTGGTTATTGATGAGACCAAAGATGGTGTTAATAGAAAATTGAAATTATGGAGAAAAACTTTGGAGTCTAAAGGATTCACGATAAACTTGGTGGAGGGTTAAACCAATTAGTAGTTCTATGTTCCAATCGTTCCCTTGTTTTAGTTCTTTTCCTCTTCATTTCTCCCCTCTTCCTTTCACCCTATTTTATTTTAGCTTTTTTTCCCTTTTTTTTTGTCTTATTTCCACTTTTTTCTTCCCCTCTTCCTTTCTATTTCTTAGTCTTATTTTCGATCTATCATTGGGTTCATCTACCATCGACCCCAATTAACTTGGGTTAAAGGTGCTGTTAATATTGATGTTGATTCAAATATATGCATTTATTGTTCACCTGTCAGGAATCCTGTGGAGATTTGTCCTTTGTGCTAAAAAAGGAGTGGCCGAGATTGCACCGATGACAATCAATGGACCATTCATGTAAACGAGCTTACCGTTCATCCATCAGGAATCCTATCCTTTGTGCCAGAAAAAGAATATGATCCTGTGTTGCTTTTCTCCATACGTTTTTTAACCTCACATTGCTTATTCCAAGACGATATGATCAGACAATACTTTCTACGAGACAATTAGACTAAACACTGATTTTTTCAAATAGCGCAAACAAAACCTAATTAAATAAGACTCAATCTAAACCATTTATATTGTCAATGCAATCTTAGACATTAGTATAATTAACGTGAAAATAGTAGATCACCTTTATGTATAAAACATGGGTGTTAGCTGTAACTCAACACCTTTGTCTGCTAATCACCCTATATCATCATCCTCAAACCATTTATTTTTCTCACAAAGTCTCATTCATAATGGACAACAATCCATGCGAGGTTCTTGACATTGATGACTTAGAACTCCCATCCTTTGTTCGTCCAACTAATAACTCATCCTCCAGTTCAACTAGAATTATTCCTAGTTCGATTGGGGCCGTACAAGATGTCATGATGAATCGACAATCTAGGGAGCCACTCCCAAATCAAGAATTTGTAATGCGCGCCCACCAAGTAGCCCAATGTGAATTTATCAGAAATTAATGGTTATTTGCTTTAGATTTCATTCAGTTACAAGGTCAGCTACTGTAAAACATTTATTGTATTTGATACACCTAAACATTCAATTTATTGTTGAATTCGTTTAATTGTAGGACTGGTAAATGTTGATGACACACCTCAGGGACACTGTTAGAATTCATTGATTATAGTTTCAATCGTGTACCTTTAATGATCATCATTGTCAAAAGTTGTACCCCAACGATTTTGGCGACATGACAGTTTCACTCAAGGTAGTCGACTTTAATTCGCTCTCTAACGATTGCATTACAAGTGTTTGGATATTCATTGATGGGAGTTTTAATTTCAAGATCCTACAGATACTATTGATGCCACCGTGAAACGGACAATCATAGAAGGTCAAGATTGTAGCCCATATATGACGAACATTCACGTTGATTCTTAGTTTTGTGAGACATAAGTTTCTTAGTCTTGCTGTTAATTTCTTACTCTACAAGCAGTTGTTTTTTATCCCTTTCCTTCTCACTGCAAATGTTATTTGAATATTACCATGCACAATGTTGTAAATGTAATGTATTTGCATTTTAGGTTACCAATAATTTCGGTAATAACAAATTTGCATTGGATACCCATATGTTGTTCATATTTGACGTAGGTGTTTCTGAAGGAGAATTGACTTCTTGTGATGTAGTTTGTGTTTCGTGCCTGCAACATTTTATCAACTTTCTTCCATCAATGGTTTGATTATTTATGTTTCTTTTTATATGTAATGTTTTATCTCGTGCATGTAATGTTGTTTCATTTTATGGATTATCATATATGTACTATGTAACACTCCAAATTTTAAGATGGTAAGCTAGACGTTTATGTGTGTGTTATGCTGATTGATTATATGTTTTATTGTATTATTTGTTGTTTTGAGTATTTTGCCTTGGGTTGTGCGTTTGGTGGGTGAAGAAGTCAACTTTGTTGGCTGAGGTTGCTGTGCATGCACGAAAAAGGAGATGTCTTGTCAAGCTGTGTTTATAAGTAGTAGGCTGGCACAACAGAAAGCGTGCTCATCCTTCCTTCAACCCTTGCGTTTTCTTTTTTCTCTCTCAAAAACTTACCCAGGAAAACCTCTCATTCTCGATCCTCTGTGTCACCTTCAACCCGCGAGCACCACCACAGAATTCCGACGTAGAGAAGGACCTCGTGGCCAGAACGGAAGCTTAGGACATCACGTCGTGTAGCTGTAGAACGAACTCATGGTTAGGTAAGGGGAATTTATCGTGTTTGATAACAACTTTAGATACCATGGTTGGGGGCCAGGGAGTCCGACTGTGACGATAACTGCATGTCCCTGGTGTGTGTGTGTGTGTGTGTGTGTTGTTTTCCAGAAAAGCTATGTCTTTTTATGAATGGGACGTGATATGCTTTATGTCTGTTGGTTGGTGTTTTGTGTTGATGTTCTGGGATGAAGATTCGATGGTGTTCTTGTGGGGGAGTAGGTGTTATAAGAACTCCCCATGCATGTGTGAAGTTGGCATTTTGATGCCGAAAAACCCTCAAGACACTATGTAGTAGTGTTCGTGGAGGTGCCAGATACCGGGATGGATATGCCTAGCTGAGCGGATTACGTAGCATGTATGTGTGCATGCTGGACGTGACTTAGTCCTCATTGGCAGAAGTCGATATACCGGGTTCCTTACTCGGGGTGATACCTTAGAGCTGTTGAGCTCAAGTTTGCTTTGAGAGAGAGAGAGCTACCGGGTTCCCTAACTCGGATGAGCTCGTGCTTCCTCGGGAAAAGAGCCACCGGGTCCTCTACTCGGTTGAGCTTATGTCCTTTCTTCTAGAACGACCGGGTTCCCTATCCGTGGTCATCTCTTTAGAAGCTCATTCTCCTTTCTTTAGAGATACCGAGTTCCTCACCTGGGATGGGCTATTCTCTTTAAAATTGCTAAGTCCAAGCCTTTCCTTTGTGAGCTACCGAGTTTCCTTACTCGGCAGAGCTCGTACCCTTTCCTTTGTGAGCTACCGGGTTTCCTTACCCAAATAACCTTGTGTAGGTTGGAGATATTAATACAAACTCGAGTCTTGCATGCGCTATCTGTTATAATCGATTACAGCGCTTATGTAATTGATTGCATAGTGCCAAGTCCATCCTTTGGTATTTTATAGAAACCCAAAGAACCCTTGACTGCCTTTGACCGACTTCAACCGACCTCTTCCGACCTTGCCCGCTCTCGTCCACCCTTGCCTTCCCTTGTCCAACCTTTACCCCTTTTGACCACCCTTTATCGACCTTGTCCGACATTTGCCGACCTTGACCGATATTGTCTGACCTTGTTCGGATTCTTATCTCAAGTTGTTATAGCTAGGTGCCAAGCCAGACACCTAATACTTCACACTGGCTCACTTGTTTGGGGTGTTTGTGAATGACGTGTAAGAGACATATGTGTCTATATGGATAATAGTTGAGATCGGCCTATATGATGGCTTGAGATAATCATATGTGCATTGATACCATGGAGGGTGTATGGCATTATCCTAGCCAGGACGAGTTGTTCCCAGGCTGGGCCATGCATTGATGGTGCCCATGGTGATCTGAATGCGGGTGGATATACATAGATACCCATGGGGGTGTATGGCAGTATCCTAGCCAGGACGAGTTGTTCCCAGGCTAGGTCATACATTGATGGAGCTGTGGTGATATGCTATGTATAGACACATGAGATGTCGAGACCGGGTGGTGAACCTTGCAAGGACCACGGTTAGTGCATCGATGAGCCCGTGTTGGGGTGGCCCTCGTTTGGGGTGGTACATATCTACATGGGGGGGGTGTATGGTAGTATCCTAGCCAGGATGAATTGATCCCGAGTCGGGCCATGCATTGATGGAGCCCATGTGACATACTGCATTTGCACAATGAAAATAGGATGATGGTTGTAAGGTACCGAGGTACTGGGGGGCCATGTCTATTAGGAACTCCTTCTAATACCCGAATGCTGATCACTACTGGGGGGAGCGGTCTGTGCACAATAGAGTGACGCTGACAAGCTACTGTATCATTTGTATGCCGAGATGGACTATTTCCATGATGGTACCACATTGCATGATGAGAGTTGAGTTAGGAGCATGCATCATGCTAGACATTATAAGATGACTTATGGAATGTTTGTGAATGCCCGTGCATGTTAGTGCTTGATACATGTTTGGATATTTGTAATGATATGGTGATGACCGGATTGTTTTTCCCTAATTGATGTTATTTATTGTTGTTGTTTAATATGATGAACTCACCCTTGCTTTGTGTACCTTGTGGTTTGGTACCTGTGATGATCGCGAACCGGGTTCGTGTGAGCAGGCAGGCAACAATAGGTGCTTTGGGAGATGACCATCTTTTGGTTGGAGCCGCCGGGTGGGCGGGATGTCGATGGACTAGATCCCGGGCAGGAGTTATATTTTGCTAGATGCACCCCTTGTTTTAATGTATACACCACAGTGTTTTGCTAATTACACCCCTGTCATTTAAATTTCTTATTTACAATTTTGAGATGGTATTTGTGCCTGCAATTAAGCTATGTTTTGTATATATGCATATACATATATATTTGAGATGTCTTATGCGTGCCTTTAATGACGTGTACATTCTATGATGATGATCTTTATGTGCTTGTGAAAAATTTACCACTGTTTTCATAGTCAACTGAAGGGGTGTTCTTCTTAAAATACATTAAAATAGGGGTAGTAGAAATGAGGATTTTAAGGTGGATGTGTTGATATACGAAGATGGATAAGATAAGAAATGAGGATATTCGATGAAATGTATCAGTGTACCGGTATGTGAAAAGATGAGGGAGCAGAGATTGAGGTGGTTTGGGCAAATTATGAGACGACCACTGGATGCTCCCATAAGAATAAGAGTTTGTTACCAAGAGCTCGACACAAAGAGAGGTAGAGGTTGACCGAAACTTACCTAGGGAAAGATAGTTAAACAAGACCTAACAGAGTGGGATATAGATTGATGGATGATATGTCTTAGGACGGAGTGGATAAAATCTATAAGCTTGGTGGAGGATTAAAGCCATTAGTAGTTTTATGTTCCAATCGTTCCCTTATTTTAGTTCTTTTCCTCTTCATTTCTCCCCTCTTCCTTTCACCCTATTTTATTTTAGCTTTTTTTCCTCTTTTTTGTCTTATTTCCACTTTTTTCCCCATCTCCCTTTCTCTTTCTTTGTCTTATTTCCAATCTATCATTGGGTTCATCTACCATCGACCCCAATTAACTTGGGTTAAAGGTGTTGTTGATTCAAATATATGCATTTATTGTTCACCTGTCAGGAATTCGGTGGAGATTTGTCCTTTATGCTAAAAAAGGAGTGCCCGAGATTGCACCGATGACAATCAATGGACCATTCACGTAAACAAGCTTACCGTTCATCCATCAAGAATCCTGTCCTTTGTGCCAGAAAAAGAATATGACCCTTTGTTGCTTTTCTCCATACGTTTTTCCCCTAACATTGCTCATTTCAAGACAATGTGACTGGACAATACTTTCTACGAGACAATTAGACTAAACACTGATTTTTTCGAATAGTGCAAACAAAACCTAATTAACTAAGACTCAATCTAAACCATTTATATTGTCAATGCGATCTTAGCCATTAGTATAATTCACGTGAAAATAGTAGATCACCTTTATATATAGAGCATGGGTGTTAGCTACAACTCAACACCTTTGTCTGCTAATCACCCTATCTCATCATCCTCAAACCATTTATTTTTCTCACAAAGTCTCATTCATAATGGACAACAATCCATGGGAGCTTCTCGACATTGATGACTCGGAACTCCTATCCTTTGTTCGCCCAACTAATGACTCATCTTCCAGTTCAACAAGATTTATTCCTAGTTCAACTCACCCTATCTCCTTATCCTCAAAACATTTATTTTTCTCACAAAGCCTCATTCATAATGGACAACAATCCATGGGAGGTTCTTGACATTGATGACTCAGAACTCCCATCCTTTGTTCACCCAACTAATAACTTATCCTCCAATTCAACAAGATTTATTCCTAGTTCGATTAGGACCATACAAGATGTCATGATAAATCAACAATCTAGGGAGCCACTCCCAAATCAAGAATTCATAATGCGTGCCCACCAAGTAGCCCAACGTGAATTTAACAAAAATCCATGGTTATATGGTTTAGATTTCGTTTGGCCACAAGGCCAGCTACCGTAAAACATTTATTGTATTTGATACACCTAAACATTTAATTGATTTTTGAATTCGTATAATTGTAGGACTGGTAAATGTGGATGACACACCTGAGGGACACTGTTAGAATTCATTGATTATAGTTTCAATTGTGTACCTTTAATGATCATCATTGTCAAAATTTGTACCCCAACTATTTTTGCGACGTGATAGTTTTGCTCAAGGTAGTCGACTTTAATTCTCACTCTAACAATTACATTACAATTTTTTGGATATTCATTGATGGGAGTTTTAATTTCAAGATCCTACAGAGACTATTGATGCCACCGTGAAACGGACAATCATAGAAGGTCAAGATTGTAGCCCATATATGACGAACATTCACGTTGATTCTTAGTTTTGTGAGACATAAGTTTCTTACTCTTGCTGTTAAGTTCTTACTCTACAAGTAGTTATTTTGTCTCTTTCCTTCTCACTTCAAATGTTATTTGAATATTACCATGCACAATGTTGTCAATGTAATGTATTTGCATTTTAAGTTACCAATAATTTTTGTATTAACAAATTTGCATTGGATACCCAAATGTTGTTCATATTTGACGCAGGTGTTTCTAAAGGAGAATTGACCTCTTGTGATGTAGTTTGTGTCGTGCCTGCAACATTTCATCAACTTTCTTTCATTAATGGTTTTATCATTTATGTTTCTTTTTATATGTAATGTTTTATCTCTTGCGTGTAATGTTGTTTCATTTTATGGATTATTGTATATGTACTACGGATTTGGGAAAAATATTTAGCATAAAATAGGGGTAACAGAAATGAGGATGTTAAAGGGATGTGTTGATATACGAAGATGGATAAGATAAGAAATGAGGATATTTGACGAAAGGTATCAGTGGTACCGGTATGTGAAAAGATGAGGGAGCATAGATTGAGGTGGTTTGGGCACGTTATGAGACGACCACTGGATGCTCCCGTAGTAGTTTTATGTTCTAGTTGTTCTCTTGTTTTAGTTATTTTCCTCTTCTTTTCTCCCTTCTTCCTTTTACCCTTCTTTTATTTTAACTTATTTTTTTATCTCTTTTGTCTTATTTTCGATTTATCATTGGGTTCATTTACCACCAACCCCAATTAACTTGGGTTAAAGGTGCTGTTGATGATGTTGATGTTGATGTAGTAAATTTGTCTAATTTCATTTAAGAATTAGTTATTTTTTTAAAACAATACTCTAGATTAATTCATATTTAACTACTCCTAGTTTTACCCAATGCATACTATCAAAATTGAACAAGTTTTATTTATGTAATTTATTTTCGTAAAATAATTAGATCACTTAAATATATGCCTTTTCTTAAAAGCTATTCTATATAAATTCTATTTTTTTATAATTTAATATGTATAAATTAGTGAATTTAAAAAACTAAAAAAACTAAAAAAGCTAAATGATAAATTATAAATAAAAACACAAAATAAAAACAATTTCAATAAAGAAAAACAAAAAAAATCAGTTAATTTTTAAATAAACAAAACCAAAGAAACTCAAATAAATAAACAAATAAAATCCAAAAAAAGAAGTTAATTTTAAAATAAAAAACAATTTTGCATAAACAAAAATAAATAAATAAATAAAAACTAACAAATATAGTTAAATTTTAAATAAAAAACAAAAAAACAAAAAATAAACACATTCTGACCTACCTTAAAAAAAAGTTCCTAACGACATCGGCTACGAAACCAATGTAATAAGGTCGTTTCGAAAAAAAATGCATTAAGAAATTGATTATCCTAGAATCGTTTTACTAATATGAAATAAAAAAGAATTAAAAGACTAATAAGAAATTGGTTTGGGAAAAATTGATTTCTCACATGCAAACATTAAAATGTAACATCTATTTAATTTTTTTAAGATGTATTATTTGAATAAATAATTAATTTATTTGTATTATTTGGATGAAAAAAATGCATTTACATACCTTAGAATTAGTTTAAAATTTAGAAAAATGAATGTTAAATAAATAAATGAGAAATTAGGATGTGTAGTGATCAATGTAAAATCTATTGACATATAACATATGGCCATCTAATAAAATTTAATAATTTAGATACATCAGATTACACAGCAGATTAATCATTAAATATTTTTTAAAAATAATCAATCTCTCATTTTTTCGATCACTCCTTTATGCTCCACTCCTCCATTTAAAAACTCAAACTCTTTCTTCTTCTTTTTTTCACTCTCCTTTGCCTCGTTACCTTGTCTCAAAACCTCAAATTTCTTCTTTTTCTTTTTCGTGTTACGTTCATTCACTTCACTCCTTCATCTCAAAATATTAATTAACTCAAACTTATTTTTAGTCACCGTCCTTGCTCACTCGCTTGTCTCAAAACTCAAACCTTGCATCTCTTTTTACCACCCTCTTTCGCCCACTTTCTCATTTCAAAACTCAATCCCCCATTCTTTTAAAAAAAATAATTAAAACTATTCTGTCCTTGGAGACAAGAATGTCTAGCTGAATAGCTAGTAGATTATTCTTGGATCAAGAACTCTCTTCAAGGTATCTATGGAGGAGATACCCCTAGATTAAGCAAATCACCGTGCACTTTGATACGAAATGGCGTTTAGCCAATCGGGGTGAGGTGTGTGCATAGTGACAGCAAAAAATAGGATCCACAGAGAATCCATATAACTGTGAGCGTACCTCTTATTTATAGGGGTGTTACCTCTAGGTTAATTGTTGCCACCTCTTGATTAGATAAGATATAATCCCTGATTGTTGGGATTAGTATATCTATTTGTTGGGATCTCCTTTGATAGCTGTTATGCACGTTGTTGAGACGCTGAGCTAATGGATCCTTAATGAGCCTCACTGTAATAGGACACTTTATTAGGCCCATATATTGGGTCCGTAACAGTTGCCCCCCAGCTCGGCTGTCAAGGCTTCTAGGCAGCCGAGATGTATTAGCTGACACACTCCCATCTTCCAGTTCCGAAGGGTTCTAATTTGCGTATGCCTTTTCCCCCAACTGGTTTGTCGATTATTGCTTTACATGACCACCCCCAATAAGGATGGTTAATCCCGATTTTTCATATATGTCGGGTTATTTCTTTATTTTTACTCTGACTACCTAATGTTGAGGGCTCCACATATCTCTCATTTGGTATAGGGAACGTCTTTCTCGATCTTGCTTTTTGCAGCTGTCTTATCATTAGCCGTAGCGCACTGTTGGCGCTTTGCTTTTCCCCTTCAATACACACGCACATTTAATGTTGTGTCATTTCATACTCCCTAGTAATTATGAAATTTTGAATTTCTTGGTCTTTTTTGCCCCCCAGACGTGACGCTTCATACGCATCATCTAACGGTTCTACGTCGCTTCGCATTATCATTTGACGGTTACGCGACACTTTGTACGATTTTGACGGTTACACTTTCATCCCTCTTTGTGTCTATATATATCTCCTTTCATTTTCCTTTGCATTTTCCTGCTCCTTTGTTTCTTCTTTCTGTGTACTCCTTTGCATTTCTTAAGCCCTCATTTCTGCCATTTCCAGCATTTCGTCATCTAAGCTTTAGAATATCTTTGCAGAAACAGGTACCCCCACAACCATTAAACTTCTTGATTTCACTTTTACTTCAATTGTAGTTTGTTCGTTCCTCTTGGGGTAATTTCCATCTGTTTTCATTTTCTTGGTTTTGTCTCTGCTGCAAATATTTTGATTCTTTGCTGCAAATCTTTCGATTCTTTAAACAATTTTCTTGCAACCTTTCTTTTTTCATCATTTATAATGAACACTTCTCCCTAAGAAAGGGTAAGATTACGCCAAACCATTCCCCCTAGGGTTGGGTACTGGTTATTTGGTTTTCCCCTTTCTGAAGAAGAAAGGGAAAAGGCGCTGTTTCGCTCACATACTGGTGGGGTTAGCAGAAAAGGGAAAATTAAAGTTCCTGAAAACAAATCTCCTTTTCCTATAAACAAAACTCCTTTAGACACAACCAGTGTTCAGTTCGACACTAGGGATTCCCCTATATGTCCTTCCCCTTTTTCTCCGAGTTCTGATCTGAAGAACTCGGATTCTTTGTTGTACCAAGGTAGTGTTACCCATACATCAGAACCTGCCTTGGAGACTCGATTCAACCCGTGTTTGAACTGTGTCTATGAAAGCACCTGACTTTTAGAATCCGGCTGCGATTCCATTGCTGACTTGTTGCTTGGGTCTTGTCGTCACAACCCGGTTCTCGTCCCTAAACCGAGTCTTTCTAAGCCAAGTAATGCCAATTTTGTGCCAGATATTCCCCTTGATTCTGCCATGAATATTGGTGGATCTAAAGACATCATCCTTGTCTTGGATGATTCCCCTAGCCCAACAAATTCTCCTCACAACCAAAAATATCCTTCTTCAGGTATGTCACTGTCTTACTGATTTTTATTTATTTGACATAGGTATTTATGGACCCGTCTTCGGAACAAGTTGCCGAGTCTCAATCTGCTGGATCACATTCTAGTTCCCCTTCTCCTTCCCTAATTTCCAAGTTCCCGTGGGTCACCCATGAAGTACTGCATATGTTGTCCGATCTAAATTCGGAGGACGTTGCCGCACTCCCTGTCGGAAATCAGGAAAGTTTTAATGTGCGCCCCCCTGAGAAGGACGAGCCTATCTATTCTTTGAGGGAGGGGAATAACCCGTCTTTTTTCTTTTTCTATAAAGATTTGATAACCCAGATAGGGATCCGATTTCCCTCAAATGAGTATTTTAAATCACCTCCATTTAGCTCCTTCCCAACTTCACCCGAATAGCTGGGGTTTCATAAAAACTTTCAAACATTTTTGTCAACACTTAGAAATCCCTAGTTTCGTTCCTCTTTTCTTTTATTATTTTACTGTCCAAACTGGTAGGACAGGTAGGGAACCCCCAGATAGGAAAGGATGGACATCCATCCGGGGTCATACTGAGCATAAGCTCTTTCATGTATATACAGATTCCTTTAAAAATTTCAAAAACAAATATTTTAAAGTTGCTGCCGAACCCGGCAAACAACCTTTTTTCCTTTGTTCTGCTGATGCCAAGGACGTAGAGTGGAAATTTTTCCTCTATTGGTCCCACACCTATCATGAGTTTTCCCCTTCCTCCTACCGTTTCTAGGAAACAGATTTATAACATTCTAATGCTTTCTCAGTTACCCGGATAGCTGCTTATAAGGAAGCTCATGACCATCCCAGAATTGCTTCCTTTATTCGCAAATATCAATCCGAGTTCCCTGAACCATCGAGTATGACCATATCTACTTTATTTATTATACATAACTTTACATGTTCTAATTGTTCCTTTTATTTTGCAGTTTCTGATATGGGAAAGCAACCCGTCTCTGCATCGAACCCAACTTCTGGAAACCCAGTCACCTCCAAGCAGCCACGGCGACTTCAACCCCCTCATTTTCTTGCCGTTCTGAATTCGGGGAAAGGTTCCACAGCCACTGGTCCTGGGTCAAAAAAGTGAAAGCTTGCCGAGGCCCACAAGGATAAGGCTCCGGTTACTCCAACAACACCTGCTCTAGCCATTAAGGAGAAGGCTTCAGTTTCCCAAACAACACCTGCTCCAGCAATCGTCTCACCCCGGGCACCTGCCGCTCAACCAACTCCAAATACCTCTTCTTCCACTGCAATCGGGTTATTACCCGGGTCTCTTTGGGAGAAGGGTATTTCCGAAGAACTCTTCCAAGTTGTTTGAGCGTCCAAACATTTCACGGACCCAATTCCCTTCTCAGATGATAAAATTCAAAAACTTGACCTTATAGAGCTTAGTGCCATGAAACGCTTATCTCTGGTTCAGAGTTTGGCAACCGTGAAGACCAGGTATATCAAAAACATTTAAGGAGCTTCAAGCATCTGGGAAGAAACCAAAAAGACCTATGAGGAACTCCTTGTGGCTCAAAACACGGCTGCGAATGACCTTCAAGCATCCCTGAAAGAAACCAAAAAGGCCTGTGAAGAACTCTTTGTGGCTTAGAACACGGTTGTGAAAGCAAAGTTTGATGTTTCCTCTCTATGCAAAAAAAATGTCGTCAACGTTAAGAATTTTAAGGATTTGGATGCATTGTACGTGAAGCTAGAGAAGAGTCACAAGTAGATTGAGGCAGAGCTGGAGTATGCCAAGACTGATGCTGCTAATTTGAGAACCCAGCTGTCAGCAGCCATGGAGGGCTCCTTTAATAATACTCTGGAGCAGATTCATTGTTTGAACCCCGGGATTGAGCTGAATACTACCGGTATGCATTTCAAGGCTTTCGTTAGTGATGGCAAGTTGATCCCTCCCTCCTCTCCTCACGAAGATTCAGTGACTCAATTGGATGGAGATCAAATTCGCGAAGAGGAAGAGGTGATCCCTACCAATCAAACTAATGACAAAGCTGAATCTCGGGCAGCTTGAATATTGAAGAGCCGAGATGTCGGTGGTATTTGTAATCTTTCTCTTTTTGGGGTCTTTGAGCCCCTTTCGAATCTGTATTGAACATTGACGGGTTTGTTCCCGATTTCACTTTGCTTAACATTTTGTTTCACATTTTGCTCACAAAATCAACTATTCTTAAAATTCTGATCACGCACATGAATCCATATTATACCGAATTCTATTAAATGATTTGGCCAAAATCAAGAATATTTTTCCCAGTCTGCATAAATATCCATCTAGTTTCAACAACCAGGCACTATTTATACAAAGATTTGTTTCATTTTATCTTTGCAACATGTTCCGGGTTATCATCCCTAAACTTAATCCCAACAAAGATTAATTTGATACATGTAGAAATTAGATTTTTTAACCAAATATTCCTATATTTCAACTTGATCAGGGTTTAAATAGCATATTTCTCTTTGGCAAGATAATAATTTTGATGCATCATACACGCGAAAGTTTTTATTATGTCCGTGCATCTTTTCACAACTCGGTCGTGATGACCAGTTTCCTTTACTCTATGCAAAGTCACAATAAAGACAAAAATGCTTCATTTATTTGCAAACTTGCTATAAATGGCTCATGATCTCAATAAAAGAGAAACAACATTGTTGCCAAATTACAGCTTATGGATCCTAACAAAGGAAAAAATCATTACTTGCTGAGATCACGACTTATTGATCCTAACAAAGGGAAAATATTAACTTTGGATGAAACTTTTGCAATCGGATCTAACTATAATACACTTTTAGTTTATCCATGTTCCAAGTTCTTTTTATTGCCTTCCCATCCAGGGTTTCCAACATGTAAGCTCCCTTGTCGAGTTTTTCTATAACCCGGTAAGGTCCTTCCCAGTTGGCTGCTAGCTTTCCATCTCTAGCATTTTTGTTTCCAATATCCGCTCATCGAAGTACTAGAGCACCCCTGTCGAAGGTCTGGGGCTTTACTTTCTTGTTATACTTGGCAGCTGCAAGTTGTTTTGCCGCTAGATCCCAACAATGTGCTGTAATCTGGACTTCATCAACCAAGTCCAACTCTATGGCTAGAGCTTCATTGTTCTTTTCTTCTTCTTTTTGAAGAACGTTCTTTCTCCTCCAAGATGGTTGACCGATCTCAACTGGAATCATTGCCTTGCAACCGTATGTCAATCTAAACGGGGTTTCTTTGGTGGACATTTGAATGGTGGTTCTGTACCCCCATAGAACATAATACAGTTGCTCAACCCAGCTGGAACTGGCATTTTGCATACGCATTCAAAACCTGTCTACGATCACTTTATTTGCAGCCTCGGCTTGCCCGTTTGACTGCGGGTATTCTACAAAAGCAAAATGGTGCTTGATCTGGAACCTGACCATCATCTCTTGAAACCTCTCATCAATGAACTGAGTTCCATTATCTGTCACAATCTCTCCCAGGATGCCAAACGTGGAGATGATGTTTCTTTTGAAAAACCTTTGCACCCAGGCTGAAGTTATGGTGTTGATAGGTTCTGCTTCTATCCACTTTGTGAAATAATCAACTGCAACTATCAGCCACTTTAGCTGGCCTTCCGCAACCTTGAAGGGTCCCAACAAATCCATTCCCCACTTAAAAAAGGGCCGTGGAGCCGAGATAGACTTCAATTCGGTAGGCGGGGACCATATTATCTTGGCATGCTTCTGGCAACTTTCACATTTTTTTACATGACTCTTTGAGTCAGCTTCCATAGTTGGCCAATAGTAACCTGCCCGAAGGGCTTTCCTTGCTAATGCTTTGGCCCCCATGTGTTGGCCGTTGATTCCTTCATGTTTTTCAGTCAGCACATACTCTACCCTATCCGGGTTCAGGCAAACCATCATCGGGGTATATAACCCTTTACGATACAAGTTGTCCTCCACAATTGTATAAATAATAGCATCACGTACCAATTTCTTGGCTTTTAGAGCATCATCTAATAGGATTCCTCTTTCAAGGTAATCGACCATAGGCTTTCTCCAGTCTTCAGCAGCCGATATTATCATTACACAACTCAATTCAGAGACTTCCTGCTGGATGACCGTCCTATGATTTCTTGGACTATTGGTGCTCGCTAGTTTTGATAAGATGTCAGCCTTGGAGTTTTCCCCTCTGGGAATGTGATTAACAGTAATTTCATCAAATTCGACCATAATTTCTTTGACCTTATTCAAATACTTTACCAACAAGGGCCCTTTCACATGGTATTGCCCCTCAATCTGGGCTATAACAAGCTGGGAATTAGTAAGCAGCTTTACCTTTTTGGCTCCTTGTTCTTTTGCTTGAGCCAAACCAACTATTAGTGCTTTATACTCAGCTTGGTTGTTTGATGTTGGGAAGTTTAACTAGAGTGATTGCTCAACGACTATTCCCTCTAGGTTTTAAACTATGACCCCGGCTCCACTTCCTTTGACATTCTACGATCTGTCAACATATACTTTCCAAATGTTAGTGTCGTCCCCTGTTCCTCCATCCGACGGGGTTAGCTCCATGACAAAATCAGCCAACGCTTGAGATTTTATAGCGTGTCGGGCTTCATATTTTAAATCAAATTCGGACAATTGTATTGCCCAGTTGATCATCCTTCCAGCAAAATCCAGTTTATGGATTACTTGCCGAATTGGTTGATTGGTTCTGATAATGATTGTGTGGCCCTGGAAGTAGGGGCGAAGTCTCCTTGTTGTCACCAGCAACACAAAAGCTACCTTTTCTATCCTTTGGTACCTTAACTTGGAATTTCGAAAGGTCCTACTCACAAAGTACCCTGGCACTTGAGTGTTCTTCGTCTCTCTCACCAATACTGTACTAACCGCTTCATCTCCCACAGACAAGTATAATATTAAAACTTCTCCTTGTTCGAGCTTCGACAGTACAGGTGGAGAAGCTAAGCATTTTTTTATTTCTTTAAACACAGCTTCGCATTCTGGGTTCCAGCCTCCTGTCGCCTTCTTTTTGAGTAGTTTGAAGAAAGGAAGTGCCTTCTCTACTGATTTCGGAAGAAACCGGGTTAAAGGTGTCAGCCTTCTTGTCAATTGTTGTACCTCTTTTTTATTCGTTGGAAGCTTCATGTTCAACACGGCTTTACACTTGTCTGGGTTGGCTTCTATTCCTTTGTGGGTCAACATGAACCCCAAAAATTTTCCTACCTGAACACCGAATGCACATTTGACCAGGTTTAACCGAATCTTGTATTCTCTTAATTTGATGAACGTTTCTTCTAGGTCCTGCATGTGATCAATAGGGTTGGCTATCTTAACAATCATATCATCAATGTACACTTCAATATTTCGGCTGAGCTGATGCTCGAATACTCTGTTCATCATTCTTTTGTATGTGGCCCCTGAGTTTTTCAACCCAAAAGGCATAACATTATAGTAGTAATTCACTTTTTTTCCTATAAAGGCTATTTATCCTAGTCTTCCGGGTACATTGCTATATTATTATACCCGGTATAAGCATCCATAAAAGACAGTAATTGGAACCCGGATGAGTTATCCACTAGCTGATCAATGTTGGGCATCAGGTAGGAGTCTTTAGGGCACACTTTATTCAAATCAGTGTAATCTGTGCATACCCTCCATTTGCCACTGGGCTTTTTAACCATCACCACATTAGAAAACCACGTAGTGTATTAGATTTCTCGTATGAGCCCGGCATCTATGAGCTCTTTAACATGTTCTTCCAGTGCTTGATTCCTTTCAGGACTAAGTTTCCTTTCCTTTTGTGCCACGGGTTTTGACTCGGGATTCATTGACAACTTGTGGCAACAGAATTTGGGGTCTATCCCTGATATCTCCAAAGCCTTCCATGCAAAAACATCTTGATTTCTTTCTAGGCACTCCACTAATTTGGCTTTTATGACCGGGTTGACCGCCTTACCAACCTTGGTGATTTGCCAGGGCTGATCCCCTATTCTCAAGTCCTCTAATTCTCCTGCCGGCTCTGGTCTCAGCTCCTTAACTTTCCTTCCATTCCGGTCTCCTTGACGGATCCGGGGTGGAAAGGATGGACCACCCTCGCTATCCTTGACTGCATTGTAGTAACACTACCGAGATTCTTTTTAGTCCCCACAAATTGTAACCACTTTGTTTTTGCTCCCCACCATTTTTATCTTCTAGTGCTTAGTAGGGACCAGCATATCCCACTTATGGATAGTTGGCCTTCCTAATATAACATTATATTGGGAAGGGAAGTCGACCACAATAAACTTGACTCGTTCTGACTTAAATGCCTCCTTGGGGCCTAGCGTCATCCTGAGGTCAATGTAACCTTTGGGGGTAGTGTTTTCCCTATTGAACGCTATTAACATTGTTTTGCATGGCTTTAATTCAACTTCGTCAAGATTCATCTTCTTAAATGCACTGCATAGAATTATATCTGCGCAGCTGCCATTATCTATAAATATCCTTTTAACCCGACAATTAACCAGTGTTCCAGTAATTACCAAGCCATCTTTATGGTCCGACACTATGTCTCTCATATCCTCCTCCGTGAAGTAGAGTAGAGGGGGCTCTATCTTGTTAATTTTTTCTTTGAATTTAGGCTGTTCTCTCACTGAAAGAACCTCCTTCAAATATTTCCTTCTTTGGCTGGCAGTGTCTCTTTCTCCTCCCAAAGCACCACAGATGGCATTACACTCGAACTCGGGTTCTAGAAATTCACCTCCATCATCATTTTGCTTTGTTCTTTTTCCTTCTTTACTGTCTCAGGTGCCCGGGTTTCGTTCTAACCCCCGCCTTTGCGTTTGTTCTTATGACCCTTGGTCTTTATCACATACTGCCTTAGTTTGCCATCTCTGACAAATTTCTCAATCGCATCCCTTAATCCCAGCATTGGTCAGTGGTATGCCCTGGTCTGTTGTGGAATTCACAAAACCGAGACTGATCTATCCCACCTTATTGTACAATGGACGAGGTCACTCTACCTTTCTCATCTCAGTTGAAGCTACTTTTTGCCAGATTTGTGACTGGAATGCGTTTAATGGGGTGTACTTTTCATATTTGGCCTTATACTTTCCTGGCCTGAACTTGGTATCCGAGTTTCTTCCTTGATTGTGGCCCCCATGCTGTTCCCTGCCCCTTGGAGGTGGGCTTCTTCTTTTGAGACTTCTTCTTTCCTTTTCTTTGCCCACTGCATTGACAATCTCCATTTGTTCTAGCTACATGTACTTTTTTGATCAAGCCCTAAACTCCATCAAAGATTTCACTAGATCTTTGTAAATTGACTTTGCCAGCCGGGATGATCCATCCAATCCGGGGACGATGAGGTGCACATGCATTTTTTCTTCCAACCCTTGCACCTGTAAGGCAGCTTCTTTGAAACGGTCCAGGTAACTATGGAGCGTCTCACCGGGTTGTTGTCTTATCTTCCCAAGTGCGAATTTGGACTGGAGTGTATGAAACCATATTTGTGCAGCCCCAGATAAAGTTGTAGCAAAAATTCAGGAAATAATGGGCTCATCAATTCCCCTCACACACATCTGCATGTTGAACTCATCAATATGCACTTATGGATCTTGGCTTCCATCATACTTTAACAAGAAAGCTCCATCAAAGTCTTCCAGGTACGGAACATTGACAATTTCATCAGTAAAGGAACTGTTGTTATGCTGCCCCCTACTGTATTTCCTCCTGTACACTCCCCCGTTCGTTCTTGGTCGAGGTGCAGCTTCTCTGGCGGGGTCCACTGCATTTTGGTTCTGAGGCACCACTGCAGGTTCCTGAACGTCAGGGTTCTCAACCCAGACTTGGGCTATCTGATTTGCTTCTGCAATGGTAGTTTGAGGTGGAGCTGCTGCTACGTGGACCGGGTTTGCATCTCGAGATTGGGCTAGACCTCCAGCATTCACTCGAGATGAACCCCCAATCTCCATCCGGTTACCTGGTACTCCTAGATCAGCCTGACTCAAACTTGTGTTGCCTCTTTGATCTACATGCCGGTTTATTGGAGGAATTTGGACTTGACTGACATTTTGCTTTACACCGTTCCTAGCTGTATCTTGACTCTGCTGTCCTTGGTTCTCTTTGTGAGCCGGGTTCTCCATGCTCCTGAAGTGCTGCTCTCTAAACTGCATACGTTGCTCTTCTTCGTGCCTGAATGTGGCATTACGCTCCTCCATCTGGAGCTCTAAATTTTTGATATCTTCCTGCCTTTGCAAGGCGTACCTTTTTCCATGTCATCCATTCGGGCCAGGATTGAATTAAGAACGTTTCTCATGAGACACTCGTTAGGTTCTAGATTACGATGGTTAATTTGTTGGCCTTGAATCCTTTGAGTTTGGTCCAGCCAGTGAGCCTCTATTTGATTTGATGGGACTGCCCATGTCGCTGGAGCAGGAGTGGAGGCTGTGTCTGAAACCTCTTCGCTCACATGGACAACGTCATAGTCCACATTCTGGTCTGGAGGGGGCAGTGGGTTCACCTCCTCCAAAACAGGACTTGAAGGTAATTCCGGCCTTACGCCCACATCAGAACGTGGGTGTGTAGTCTGATTGTTGCTTCTCGTGTTCATCATCACGAACGTGGGATTTAAAATTTAACGTTTCCCATAGACGGCACCAATTGTTCTGTCCTTCGAGACAAGAATGTCTAGCTGAATAGCTAGTAGATTATTCTTGGATTAAGAACTTTCTTCAAGGTATCTATGGAGGAGATACCCCTAGATTAGGTAGATCACCGTGCACTTTGATACGAAACGACGTTTAGCCAATCGGGGTGAGGTGTGTGCACATTGACAGCAAAAAATAGAGCCACAGAGAATCCATATACCTGTGAGCGTACCTCTTATTTATATGGGTGTTACCTCTAGGTTAATTGCTGCCACCTCTTGATTAGATAAGATATAATCCCTGATTGTTGGGATTAGTATATCTGTTTGTTGGGATCTCGTACGTTGTTGAGACCCTAAGCTAAAGGATCCTTAATGGGCCTCATTGTAATGGGACACTTTATTAGACCCATATATTAGGTTCGTAACAAAAACAATATGATCAAATATAGCAAAATAGAAAACTTAATTAAATGTTATTGTAAAATAAATTTATATTAACCGTACATATAGCCGTTAAACTCCAATTAAATAAGATTAAGATATTTTAATAAATTAAATCACATTTTCATAAAAACATATATTTGAAAAATGTGTCCACAATAATCATACCTATCTTAAGCAATATTATTTCCCATCTAGAAAATACACATGATACTAACAATTGTTGACACAAGTGGTTCGATACTTGAATTGCTTAAAAAAGGTTGAGGTTCAATCCCTGACTTGGGCATAGAGTTGCAATTAAAGATGTCATTTTACCCCAAAATAAATTGACCCATGGAAGATGATTAATTGGATACTAAATAAGAAGTCTCATATACCTTTATTAAAAAAAATACACCTTATCTTATAATAAGAACACAGACCACATAAATATTTTCCTAACAAATAAAATAACTTTTTAAACATGAACATAAGTTTTAAAAATAATAATTTTATAAGATTTAAAAAACAAATTTATAGAAGTATTTTTGTTAATAAATTATGAATTTGACATTTATGCATAATATTAAGTAATTAAAACAACAACAACGAAAAAAGTGTCATAAATAAATAATAATAATTCAAATTTAAAAAATGCACCATAAAAATGCAGGGCTACATGAGATAAAAAAATGTAATGCTGATTGAGAAAAGAATTATTGAAAAAAATTACTTTTGATATTAATTTTACATTTCAGTTCATTAACTTTTACCGATTGTAATATAATTTATTTTTATTATATCATAAGTAGTGATTTTGTCTCAAAAATCTTTACACTATCAGTACTTTTTAATTAAATACATCTATAAAAATGTTTTTACAAAAGTAAATTAATTAAATTCCTTATTAATTTTATATTATTTAATATCATA
Source organism: Glycine latifolia (assembly GCA_013407115.1). Taxonomy (NCBI): domain Eukaryota; kingdom Viridiplantae; phylum Streptophyta; class Magnoliopsida; order Fabales; family Fabaceae; genus Glycine; species Glycine latifolia. The sequence goes on from QARZ01041005.1 coordinate 61,345, forward strand.
AATTAAATTACATATATATTGTGGTTTATAATATCCTTTTACTAATTAATAATAGTATTCCAAACTAATTAATGACATCTTTGTAGACACAATAATTTTCGGTAGAAGTTCCCTGTCCATGATGGAAGTGAAAACAATCTTACAATTTTGGAATTGAAAAGGCTAATTACAAATATATAATGTGGCGGTACTAGCTTAGGTGAGGGTTTAATGATAAGAGGAAGAATTGAGAAAATGAAGAAAACTTTCCAACAAAAGGGGCTCGAAATTGCGCAACAAAAATAATAACAATAACAAATGTCATAAAATTGTAACAAAGGAGGGCAATAGAAGAGAAACTACCCAGAGCTCGAGAAAGACAAAGCAAACACTCCAGAGTATGTTGGAGCAATTGTGGCTTTAGAAGAATAAGATGCTGAAAATGTTCTTTTTGTTTTGTCTAACGTCGACGATATTGAATGGATTCTAGATTCAACACATACCTTACACGTGATGCCTTATAGAGATTGGTTTGCAAAGTTTTGATGATGAATGACAATACTTGTAAGCATAGTGGCTAAAGGTACAATCCAAATTAAGAGATTGATGGTATTGCAAGAGCATTAACCAATGTAAGATTTTTCAATCTTTTATACGGGATATATCTAGTATTTTTATGCTGGAACATAATTAATTTGATAGTTGTGATCAAACTCCATTATGGATTTCAGAACACATTTTTCATAGGGTCCTTTTATGTCTTCCTTCTTTGAGCTAGGCATGTGGAAGAAAGGTATGTTCCCAAATTTTGTAAGAATTTAACTTCATTAAGAACTTTAGACTCTCTTGGTTGTACATATCAAATTGAAGGTGGAGTCTTAAGAATTTCTAGAGGTGCCTTGATAGTTATGAAGGGACAGTTGAAGAATGGACTATATATCTTACAAGGCACCACAATCATAGTTGTAGTCGCAGTTTCTTCTATTTCAGGTCTTGACCAAATAAGTAAACATATGATGAACGAGCTTAGCAAGAGAGATTTTCTTGATAGACATCAAATTAGGAAGGTGGATTTTTGTGAGCATTGTGTTTATGGAAAACAATGTAGAGTAATAGAAATCTCTAGTGGAGAAATAGATAGAGAATGTCAAACAACCCGAGACAAATAATGGGTTGGAGTTTTGCAATATGTAATTCTATGATTTATGCTCAAATGAAGAAATAGTTCACCATAGAATTGTGAGACATACAAGGAAGTCTACCAATGTATCATCTAGTCTGTATTAGTTAGTGATAAGTGTCATATTTTAGTTACTTTCGAGATTATAATGTTAGCACTTATCTTTTGTTTTCAATAGTTTTCTTATAAACTTACCCTAATTATAGTTGTTTTATATTTTGTACAAATATAAATATTATTGTTTAAATTTAGAAGATTCATCCATTTAATTTTCATGTTTCGATAGGTATCTGTGGCGTCCAAAACAACCAAGAGAAGAGGAGAGGTAAAAAAGGTCAAATTAAGAAATTTCTAGAAGAAAAATTTGCCCAGGCTAGCAATTAGCTCACCTGGGCTAATGAAGTTTCTTCAAGGCTAAGCAATAGCTCGCCTGGGCGAGTTGCTCTGACACCACCTCCATCAAATGCTATAAATAACATGCAAATGAGCTATGGAAACCAGTCAGAATGTGAAGAAACACCAGAAAATGCAGAGGAAGGTAAGAGAAGAGAGAAAAGGAGTCTACAGAAACGGATCGGGGATCGCTTCCTTTGTCATGTCTTCTGTTGATCTGTTGCTCTACACAATGATCGGTTAGTTTCGCCAAGGATTTGATGTAATCTTCGTACCCTTATGTATCTCTTTTGATATTTGATATATGTATGAATCTTTTCTACTCATTACTGGTGATTTCATTCTGTTCGTAATGCTTGATTCTACTTGATCACTAGTTTCATGAAATTGGATTCTAAGTTTGACTAGAAAGTGCTCTTAGAATTTGAACTAAATGATTTTACTCTTTATTTAACGTTACTAGGAATAAAGCATAACATTTTGATTGCAAATAGCACAAGATTATGATTGTAATGCTAGGTTATTTACTTCATATGCGAGTGATCGATATTCGGTAAATATCCTTAGGATTCTCGAATGCGAGGGATTGATTCGGCGTGAATTAATGTGTACATCAGTAATGTTAGAAAATGATTCATGTGTTAATATTAAATAGATACTAAGGGTATGAACGATGAAATTCAATCCTACGTTCTCTTAAATTAATTAAATTCATTTGATTTGTTTTCATAATTTTCTATATTTCGGGCGCACTAAATCCGTTATTTCCGTTAAACCATGAAATTTTGACCATATTTGTTGTACATAACTATGGAACTGATTACTTTAATTTGGGAAAACTGATAAGCTCAAGTCCCTGTGGAGACGATCTCTTATAAATTCTATAACCTGCAACGACATTGATATGCTTGCAAAATAGTCTAACAGTTAGTCAATTAGATGATTCATTAACATTGTTTTGTGTTGTAACTATTTTTAGTTGTTGTAACTATTTTTTTCAGTTATTTGTTATATTTGTACACTTCTATAAGAGGAGTTAGTTAGTAGGGTTCGATAAGCAGGTTAGAGAAAGATTTTTAACCCAATCTTCATTGTACTGTTATTCTGTTTATGCAATAAAACTTCCATTGTTGTGTTATCATTCTTCTCCTTCTATCATTTGTTTTCCTTATCTGTATTGTATTTTTAGTCTTAAACCCAACAAATTGGTGGTATCTAGATCTTCATCTCAATTTAGTTTCGCATCTATTTTGTGGTGGGTATAGGTCATTCTATTTGTTCTATTCGTGTTGTGTCTTCAAGATTTGATCAAGAAGATTGTCAACACAATCAATATTGAGATATTCATGGGGAAGAATAGCTTCAATCTCTGACGTATCAATATGTGTGCTTCGTTGAAAGAAAAAGGAATCTGGGCACCTCTATCCAGTCAACCGCCAAAGGTTGATAAGTCAGTCCTTGAGTTGCAAGAGGAAAAAGCTCACTCGGTGATTTTCTTGTCGCTATCTAAAGAGAAAATCACTTATGCATTATAGCTCAAGCTGAAGAAATTCTTCATGAAGAAAATAATTTGCAACAAGTTTCTTTTGAAAGGATGTTTGTTTGGCCTCTGAATGAGAGAAGGTTTGTCACTAAAAGAACATCTTGATGAGTTAAACTTTGTTCTGGTGGAGCTCTGTGACATTGATGTCAAGATAGAAGAAGAAGATCTGACAATGATTTCGTTAGCCTTTCTCATTCTTTCCTATGAGAATTTTGTGAGTTCTCTTAGTGTTGGCAAGGACTCTATTACACTTAAAGAAGTCAAGTCTAGTCGTTATTCTAGAGAGCTTTGACTGAAAGCGTCTGGGAATGGTGATGAAGCTTTTGCATTCGGATTATTGGTGACTAATTTTTCTCGAGGATAGAAGAAAAAGAAGAAGAAGAAAAGCAAAGATAGCAAGAAGAGCAAGGTTGATCCAAAGGACATTTTCAATTACTACAAAGAACCTGGTCATTGGATGAAAGATTGTCCAAAGAAAGATTATGTTGATATCGCTGTTCAGAATAACTCATCATCCGAAAATGATTTGGTTCTGGTTGTTGGTGAACAATTACAACAACATTCCGAACAACGGGTACTGGACTCAGGTTGTTCATATCATATGTGACCACATAAAAGCTGGTTTGTAACATATAAGAATAAGTCTTGTGGTAATGTCATGATGCTCCTTCCAAGTCAATCGGTATAGGTTCTATACAAATCAAAATGCATGATGGGATTGTTATAACCTTAACCGATGTTTGTCATATTCTAGCTAAAACATCAAGTCTTCATCCTTGCTTCAATCTTCTTGCAGCTTTCCTTAAAATCAACAATCTCCCCCTCAAAATCAACAGGGATGCTCTATGTCTTGATCACTAGGAGTCTAAAAGGTATTAGATTTTTTATCTTAATCTAGGGTTCATTAAGACTTATTGTTGTAAGCTTGTAAGAACATAATTTTGTGAATAGTGGAACTCTAACTAAGTTTAGTTAGAAGAAACTGAATGTAGTTTCTCATGTTAAGAAGTAAACCGGTATAGTTCTTGGTGTTGAATACTTTCTCTTTATCTCTTCTTGTTGTCATTGGTTTGAATTTGATTGACTGAAAGATTTCAAAGGGTGTTTTTTTTATACGATCCTTAATCCTTTGATTGTTTTAAAGATTTTAAAAGACAAAGTTTAAATCAATTCACCCCCTCTCTTGGTTATTGTGTGTGTTCATATTGTTTTCAAAGTTTTCTTTGTATGACCTGTGATGCAACACACGGAACATTGCTTTGGTTGACCTACTTCTCGAAGCATTCTATTCTTCTTATGGATAGATCCAATCTCCTGGTCCTTGTGGAAAGGAAAAATAATTTTCACGTTCTTCCTTTCGGGAAGGAAGGATTAGGAAGCATTTTAGGTGTGGATACAAGTGGAGACAAGATGACCGTTAGTACCTCTTTTCTTTTCTGGGTCGGGAGAGATCATTGGCTCATGACACGATGGCTAATATGCTTCATTGTGCAATTCTCTAAACAATCCTCTATATAAGTTGGAGACACTTTCCAACATATACATGGGATGTATGTAGGTTTTGTACTCATGATGAGCATGCTTACAAGCATCAACAACATGAGAACAATGCATATTCAACTTCTAAAATTTGCCACAGTCACACCACTTTTTATCTATCCTGACCATGAAATTTTCAACAGGCCTTACATCTCTTCGGTTCATTGTCTCTTGGACCAAGAACCGTGTGTCGCATTGATCAATCTCAAGATCAATGTGAGTGGTTGCCTTTCTAAGTGCATCTTAGATCCCTCTTTTGTTGAACAATACATTACACCTTACATATGTGGATTTTACTAGCACATCTATTGGCAGATTTCTTGATTTCTTGAGTATGAAATTAATTTACTCAGCAATATTGGTGGTCATATGCCCCATCATTGGCCACCATCGTATGCGAGAGTCCATTTTTCTAGCAGAATCTCGTTGAGCCAATTAATTTCTCGGTCAGCATCTGGTTTGTCCCTCAGCATGTTGTAGTAATACTTAGGCTCCATCTTTGCATATGTTGAGTAGTTATAAACATAAAATTTCATAATTGTGAATAATACAAAATGTAGTACTATTTAATATGAAGAGAAAGAAGTCTGGCACTCACCCATATTGATAATTAATTTTTTGATGGGGTTGTTCTTGTACCTCCTCATGTAATTCTATGCAAAGTGTTAAATGCAGAACACATGCAAAAAAATTTGTGTCATCCACTTACTATCACTTCTTGAGTAGGCACTTTAGATTGACTCGTGCCTGTCTGAAATCAAGTATAGACCATGTTGTGGGGTGACATACCTTTTTAGATTTCGGAGGAAGAACAACCATGGTCCCGCTTATTCACTCTCGATAATAGCAAAGGCTATTGAAAGGATTTTATTATTTTCATATTGTGCAACTGCCACAAGGAGGGTTTCCCTGTACTTACCATACAACCATGTTCCATAGACCTGAACTATGGGCTTGTAATGTTGAAACCCCTTAATACACGGTTTGACACTCCAAAAAAAAATGATGGAACATGACGAAACCCTCTACTATTTGACCTCCTTTGTGGTACCATTGACAGTGTTCCTTTCTCCACCACTATACCAGGAAGAAATTGTTGCATAGCTTGCAACAATCTCGGTAGATCGTGGTACAGTTTTTCTCAGCTGTCATAGATGTCTACAATAGCCTTTTGCTTTGCCAACCATGCTTTGCGGTATGTGGTGGTGTATCCTTTAGTTCTTTTGATGTGTTTTTATCAAGGTTTGCATTGAAGTTGATGGATCATTTTTGATCAGGTTATGGATTCTTTTACTTATCAACAAATATGACAACTTTGCATGATCTTCTGAGATTGAAGGATTTGAACATGTGTGTGGTTCACAGAGCTTTCTTATTTACCACTACATGGAGGCAAGGATGTAATGATGCCCTGCACCTTCAAGCACATCTATCATCATTTCAAATGACAATTAGCTTTGTTGGGTTTGATAGTTGTATCTTATAGTTAGCTCATTTGCTCATATTATACTGTTGCAAAGCATTTTGTACATCTTGTTTTGTCAAGAAACACATTCCTTCGAAATCTTGAAAATAGGATTCTTCAAAATTTTGCATATGGTGTGGTATGAAGCATGGTAGTATGATTGTCATTGGCGAAATAGGCTGGCCTTCTTCCTCATCTTCTTTTTCCTGGGGTTGATTGTGAAAAACTTCGTCTTCATCTTCACTAAAGGGACCAAGTTCTTCGTTAGGTAAGCCTGGCTCTACTATGAACTCAGGCTCGCTTGGTCAAGTTGATGAGGAAGGCTCTACTACACGCATACTGAAGTTTGTGTGAGGATGATCCCCAATAACATCAAATAGTTGTGAGTAAAAAAAAAATTGGTGGAAATAGTGCAGAAAGAAGTTGGGTGAAAGAATATGTGTTTGGTTCAAATATATTTTGTTATTGTTGGGATAAAGGTAAAGTGTCTTGGGTAGCATCTAGTAATTGTGAATGAGGATAATATGGTGGTTGATAAGGTTCTAATTTAAGGTTTGGGATGGGAGCTGTATTACGCTCGATGTTTGCATACAATTCGCAACATTAAAGAATCTCAGTTTGGTGAATAATTGAAATCATACATTTCGCGTCTTCGTTGTCAACAAGTTGGACTACTGTAAATTTCAGCATCCCGCATTCCACTACTTATGGGTATCAGAATGATATGTTGTGTAATTGGTCCAATGGTTGAAGACAAAGACATTAGTAGATTTTTGTTTTCAAGGCCTTATGTGTAAGGCCTCACATTGTTTCAAAGAACAATGAGTTGGGGCTTTGAAAAGTATCCCCTTCATCATTTTTCATGATTTCAACACTTTAGTGCACTAACCAGTTGACATATGAGGAAGACATATTGTGTAATAGACAAATAACAGAGAAACAAACATGACACAAAGTTTTTGTTTGCAAAATTCAAAGAAAGTAAAAGAGCAAGGAAGTGTAGTATGGATGTGTTCAACGAAGGTGGATTTAGGTTCTATATATAGGCGTTAGAGTTAAGGGATTGTGACCTAGGGTCAGGGTAAGGGTTAGGGTTTGGAGCATTGGATTCCCTAGGTGAATAAATGAGGGCCTGAAACACATTGGATTTCCTAACATTAGTAGATAAAGGTATAAATTCATTTGTTTCCCTGACTTGAATAGATAAAGGTCTCAAATTAATTGGATTCCTTTGTATGAGTATATAAGGGTCTGAAATACACTGGTTTCGTGTGTAAGGGAAAAAGAAGAGCACAAGAAACATCAGACAAAATTGGCTATGTCTCCTCTTAAGTGTAGGATTCAGGGCTAGGGTTAAGAGTTTATGACCTAGGATAAGGGTTAGGGTTTGGAGAATTGGATTCCCTGACGTGAGTAGATAAGGGTTTGAAAACATTGACTTCGTTGACGTCAGTAGATAAGGGTCTAAAATTAATTGGATTCCCTTATGTGAGTAGATAAGGTTCTAAAATTAATTGGTTTCCCCAACGTGAGTAAATAAGGGTCTGAAAGCATTGGATTCCCTAATATGAGTGGATAAGGGTCTGGAACTAATTGGTTTCCCTGAGGTGAGTAGTTAAGGGTTTGAAAGCATTGGATTCCCTGACATGAGGAGATAAGAGTCTGAAATACATTGGATTCCCTGATGTGAGTAGATAAAGGTATGAAAGCATTGGTTTCCCTGACATGAGTAGATAAAGGTTTAAAATAAATTTGACCTGTACCTGAGACAAAAAAAGTGAATGAATCAAGTGGCAAAAGATATGAAAAAATTACTACGACTTGAAGATTTCAATCAACGAGGGCAAATTTTGTCACTTAGATTGTTATTTGTATCAGGTGTTTTGGTTAAAATAATGTTTCATTCTTATATTTTTCTTGTCAATAAAACCATTAAGACAACTATCAGGTCTCAATTTGGCCCTTAAATGAATGAACCAAGTAGCAAAAGATACAAAATAATACTAAGACTTGAAGATTTCAATCCACGAGGGAAACTTTTGCCACTTAGATTGTTATTTGTGTCAGGTGTTCTAGTCAAAATAATGTTACATTCCTATAGTTTTCATGTCAATAAAGCCATTAAGACAACTATCAGGTCTTGATTTGGCTCTTAAACTCATTCAACAAATAGGACAAAATGAAGAAAAAATTATTAACAATTTCAATCGATACGTAACGCTTTTGGCATTAAAACACCAATGACGACAAGTCAAAAACACAACAATGAAAAACACTTATACGAGTCCTACATATCATTAAATAATAAAAATTCTTCAAAACTAGATTCAAGGTTCATTGCTTAAGCAAGGTATTCATCCAAACCCTCAAAATTGAAAGAGTTGAAAGAAATTGGTAGTGGATGTGCACATGTTTGGGTGGGTAGGTCCGCAGTGGTAATATACAACTCCAGGCATGTCAGCTTTGAGATGTCTGCAAACATTGGAAAACATAGCCATTACATCCTTATCATCATGTAACATGCATGTTGTGTTCTTACCACAATCACAAACAAATCATTCAAGTAAAAAAAAATGTATATCCTTCACCCCTTAACCATTTGTTAGACTAATGTTGTTTCTAATAGCCTGCTTTAAGGCATCAAATGAAATTTTGTTGTCAAGTTGAACAATCTTTGGTGAACCGCTTACAAACATTGAACCATGTTTAGTTGTTATTGTAACACTCTGAAATTTCGAGTTTCTGAGATAGATGTTTGATGTGTGTTATGTTGCTTGATTGCTTAATTTATTTCATAATTTGCTGTTTTTTTAGGCTTTTGTCTTGGTACGAGTGTTTGGTGAATGTTAGGTTAAGTCAACTGTGTTTGGTCTATGGTTGTTATATGTACACACTAAGTGAGCTTGTCAAGTCATCTATATATAAGTAGCAGAGTGGCGCAGCAGAAACGTGTTCTTTCTTCTTTTGCGCTTTTCTTTCCCTTTGCTCTTTAACTTTCCACACCCTTCAACCACCAAGAACCACCGTAGCTTGTCACAGAATCCCTATGCCAAAAGGAACCTCATGACCAGAGTAGAAGTCTTCGAAAACCTTTCTTGAAGTTCGAACAAGAACAGAGACCCAACCTTTCTTTTCTGGGTTTCCTTGAGAACACTGTGTCAAACAAGCTCACTCTTCAAAGGATAGTGTTATAACATCGCTAGACTGTAATAGAAGGACTCCTGGGTAGGTAAGGGGAGTTTATTATGTTGATAATCAGTTTTAGATACCATAGTTGGGGGCCAGGGAGTCCAACTATGAAGATAACTGCATGTCTCTGTTGTGTGCTGATTTTCAAGAAAGTCTATGTCTTTTAACGAATGGGATGCAGAATGTTATGATTGATGGTGTTTTATGTGAAGATATTGATGTAAGTATCCCCTGTCCGTGAAGTTGATGTCTGTTGCTGTGAACTCCCAAAGCACCTTTTGACGGTGTGTTTGTGGAGGTGAAGGCTACCGGGTTAGTGCTATCATTTCCACCTTTTTAGAGTTACTGGGTTCCCTTCCCGGGCTCGTTCCTTCTCTCTAGAGATGTTGAACTCGCTTTCCTTTGTAACGACCCGCCACGTCGCTATTGTATCACTCAAGGTTGTCAGAATCGCGATTCTACATAGAATCATGGAGGCCTCGTAGAATCGAATCGTAAAATCGTAAGAGTCTACTTAAAAAAAATTACCTATAAAAAATTAACCTTTGATTAAAAAATAATATATTCAATGGTTAAAAATAGTAAAAATAAATTTTACTTGTGCACCATAGCCATTCGGCCCATCCCACCAAATTGTGCACCATAGCCATCCGGCCCATCCCACCAAATACATATAACTGATATAAGTTTTCTCCTTTCGGCTTATTGGTTTTTGAGACATGTGCAAGTGTAAGAGACTAAGACCAAATCATAGCCCTTAATCTAAATAGTAAATACATTCAACGGATCATAATATTAGTTCTTCCTCTTTCGCATTGTGATTTGTGAAGCATTTTTTTTTTCTTTCCCTTTCTCAGTCACAAACTTACAGTCCTCCCCCAATCCTCAAATCGCCCCTCTTCTCGTCGAAACCCAACCCCATCTCCATTCAAAATCATGGCCTTGTATGTGGACCGAACCTGCCACTACCAGAGAAGCAGCAATAGCAAAAGAAAGAAAAAGCAATGGACTGATCAAGCTTGAAGTGGCACGGAGGCACAAAAGAAAAAATTAAAAAGTGGCACGGAGGCATGGAGAAGAAGAACACAAACTTACCAAGCACGGAGGAACGACGCACAACGGAGCGATGAAGACGAGCACAATGGAGGCACGGGAAAATGATGACAGCTCGCATGAAGAGAAGAAGAGAACGTGAGGAAGAATGAAATCCAACTCTGGAAAACCTCTCTGGACTCAACAAAACGGCGCCGTCTTGAATTTATTCAGACTCGCGGACTCGCAATCAAACTCGCGATTCTAAGTGGAATCGAGCGAGTCTACGTAGAATCGTATGATTCTACTCTGTTTCCGAGTCTGCTTCCGATTTAACTCGCCGGGGGGTGCTGGACTCATAAAATCGTCCGAGTCTGCGAGTTAACTCGCGATTTTGATAACCATGGTATCACTAATTCTTAAGCATGATATTAACATAATTTAAATGAAAACTCCTTTAATTTGGTTGTGAAGACACTGGTAAATTTTTTGCAAGCTTATAAAGACCATCACCATAAAATAAACACGTGGGGAAAATGCATATGAGGCATCTCCAGTTCACACACACACATATATATATGAATATATACAAAACATAGTTTAAAGGTAGGTAGGATTAACCATATCTAAAAGAAACATAAGTGTTTTACAAAGGAAACAAGAAATTAAATGTTAGTGTGCAACTAGCAAAACACAGGGTGTATCTATCAAAACAAGGGTTACAACTAGCAGAACATGACTTCTGCCCGGGATTTAACTCATCGTCATCTCGGCAACTCAGCGACTCCACCAAGGTAGGTCATCTTCCCGGACACCTACTGCTGTCTATCTGCTCACACGGACCAGGTGCCAAACCACACGGCACAACAAAGCAAGGGTGAGTCATCATATAAAATAACAAGCAAAAGGTAACACCAGTTAAGGAAGACAATTCAAGCGTCACAATACCATCACAAAAACCAAGTATATCACACGCAACCAACACGAACAGGCATCCAGAAACATTCCACAAGTCAACTTAAAATGCCTAACATGATGCATGTTCCTGACCCAACTCTCAGCATGCAATGTGGTACCATCCCGAAAATAACCAAATCCATGGTCCAAATGATAGCTGTAGCTGACGTCGGGGTCACTCTGTCATGCACAGGACTCAGCCCCCCATGGTGATCAGCCAAATGGGTGTCATAAGGATCTCCCTACAGACGTGGCCCCCCAGTACTTCTCGTACTATTACAGTCAATGATCTTATTTCCTTCATGCAAATGAAGTATGTCTCTCATGGGCACCATCAACGTATGGCCCGACACAGGAACAACCCGTCCTGACTAGGATCTCCATACACCTTCCATGTACATACATACCGCCCCAAACGAGGGCCAACTGATGCACTGATCGTGGTCCTTGCAAGGTCCACCACTCGGTCCCAGCATCTCACATGTCTATACATTGCCTCTCACCATGGCTCCATCAAGGTACAAAACATCTCAAGCCATCACATAGGTTGACCCTAACGTAATCACATACGTCATTCATGAACGCTACAAACAAGTGAAAAAGTGTGAAGCATTGGGTGTCCGGGTTGGCACCTAACTATATTAACTTGAGATAAGAATCCAAACAAAGTCGGACGAAGGCGAATAAGATCGGTCAAGGTTAGCAAAGGTCATTAAAGAGCGGTCAAAAGGGGTAAAGGTTGGACAGGAGTGGATGAGGTCGGAAGAGGTCGGTCGAAGTCGGACAAAGGCAGTCAAGGATTTAAAGGCTTGAACTTAACAATTTTAAAGAGAATCGCTCAACTGAGTAAATGACCCTGTGGCTCTCTTCCCGAGGAAGCACGAGCTCATCCGAGTTAGGGAACTCGATGACTCTTTTCCCGAGTAAGGAACCCGGTATCCCGACGTTCGCCAACAAAGGACTGTCATGTTTTGCATGCCCACATGCATGCTACGTAACTCGCTTAACTCGGCCTAAGCATCCCGATAACCAACATCAAAGACATAAGGGATTGATGTCTATGTGTAACACCGCCAATCCATTCTGGTACCCAACATCACAAATAAAGGTTTGACACATGTATACAACTCGGCCAACCTTTCCCGGTACTCAGCACCTTCACGAACACTTCTGCAAAGTGTCTTAGGGGCTTTTCAGCATCAAAATACCAACTTCACACACATGCATAGGGAGTTCTTACAACATCAACTCCCCCTTCAAGAACACCACACCAGAACATCATTAACATCAACACAAAAAAAACCAACCAACAAACATAACGCATAACCCTTTCCATCCACTCAAAGGCATACTTTCTGGAAAACAACGCACATACAGGGACATGCAATCATCACCATGGTTGGACTCCCTAGTCCTCAACCATGTTACCTAAAGCGGTTATCAAACATAATAAACTCCCCTTACCTAACCAAGAATTCGTTCACGAGCTTCACAACATGTTGTCCTAAGCTTCTGTTCCAACCACGAGGTCTTTCTTGGTGTCGGGATTTCGTGGCAGCGACAGTGAGATGAAGGTGACGTAGAAAGGTTTTTGGGTGAGTAAGCTTGGGAGAAAAGAAGAGAAAACTCAAAGGAGAAGAATAGGAGAAAATCACACTTCCACTGCACGCTCCTACTTAAGTACTCAGCTGGCAAGGCAGGTTTGCCTTTCGTGCAAACACAGCAACCACTGGTCAATAAAGACAGCTATCACCCACTCACACGCATACCAAGGCAAGGGCACTCAAAATAGCAATTATCATATATACAATAAAACATGTAATTAACCACCATAACACACACATAAATGTTAAGATTAGCAACTTATAATCCGGGGTGTTACAACTCTTCCACCCTTTTAGGAATTTCGCCCTCAAAATTACCTAATGCAAAAAAAGTTGGGTAGGCTTCCTGCACCTGGTTCTCTAGCTCCCATGTCGCATCTTCTCCAGATATACCTCCCTAGATTACCTTGACCAGGGGAATTTCTTTTCCTCTTAGATGCTTTGTCCGTCGATCCTCAATCCTCAAAGGTAGTGTTTTATATGTCAGGTTTTCCTTTACTTGAATATCGTCCAATCCATCCACATGAGAGGGATCATGAATGTACTTATGAAGTTGGGACACATGGAATACATTATGGAGATTGGAAAGGGATAGGGGTAAGGCAACTTGGTAGGCGAGGGGACTGACTCTCTTTAGAATTTGGAAAGGACCAACAAATCAGGGTGTGAGTTTCTGGTATTTCAATGCTCGTCCGACCCCGGTCCATGGGGTGACCCTTAAGAATACATAATCACCGACCTCGAACTCTAGGTCTTTCCTCCTCCTATCATGATAGCTCTTTTGTCTACTCTAGGCCATCCTCATCCTATCCTGGATCAACTAGACCTCAGTTGTTTGTTGTACCACCTCAGATCCTAACATAAGACTCTCGCCGGGTTCCAACCAACATAAGGGTGTCCTACACCTTCTACCATACAGGGCCTCGTAGGGAGCCATGCCAATGGTAGAGTGAAAGCTATTGTTGTAGGTGAATTCTATCAGTGGTAGGAAACTATCCCAGCTACCCCCTTGTTCTAGAACACATGCCCTCAAAAGGTCCTCTAGAGACTGAATGGTTCGTTCAGTCTGCCCATCAGTTTGAGGGTGATAGGTCGAACTCAGCCTAAGCCGGGTTCCTAAGGCCTTGTTCAAATTCTCCCAAAATCTGGAAGTGAACCTCGGATCTCGGTCAGATACTATGCTAGAGGGCACACCGTGCAACCGGATAATCTCGCTAATATACAGAGAAGTCAACTTCTCTAAGGAAAATCGGATGTTGATGGGAATAAAGTAAGCAGACTTAGTCAATCTATCAATAATAACCCAGATAGAATCTAACCCAGCCCAGGTTCTAGGCAAACCCACAACAAAATCCATGGAGATACTATCCCACTTTCATTGGGGTATCTCCAAGGGTTGTAACTTACCCGATGGTCTTTGGTGTTCTACCTTAGCTTTCTGATAGACCAAGCACGCATATACAAACTAACTAATCTCTCCTTCATGTTCGGCCACCAAAACATATTCTTAAGGTCTTGGTACATCTTGGTGACGACAGGGTGGATACTTAGGTTACTTCTATGCCCCTCCTCTAAGATCACTTTCCTAACCTTGGATATGTTGGGAACTATAATGACCCTGCAATAATCCGGGTTCGTATGAACGGGTTGTCACCTAAGGAGGGGGTGTATATTGGAACTCGGATAAGAAGGGGGTGTAGATAGCACCTTTACTAATCCGGGATCATGGTATATGTTAGTTTTTAGGTAGACCGGGTTGGTGCATGGTCGAATTATTGCCACGTAAGTGGTGTATATACATAGCACTTTTGGGAAAAACACTGATGTATAGAAAGGAACCTGGATAAGGAAGGAAAGAGCAACCGGGTAGCTATCTCGATAGAGCTCGTGTCTTCCTTTTCTTTGAGGTCCGAGTTGTGATCTCGGATAACCTTGGGTGATCTCGGATGTATTATCGAGTTGTAATCACCAATGAGCTTGGATGTGTTACCGAGTTATGATCTCGGTGGATGTTGGATGAGCTCGTGTGATCTCGGATGAGCAACCGGGTAGTTATCTCGGTTGAGCTCGGGTGAACTCGGAAGAGCTCGTATGTAGTTGACTTGTAAGAGCTACCGGGTAGAGAAACCGGAAGAGCTCGCAACCCTTTTTTGATAGAGTTACCGGGTTAGTGATCCCGGAAGCGGTTGGGAGGAACCTTGGACTTGTAATCACATCCAAGCTTGGATAAGTTGTCTCCTAGCCTTTCTTGGCATTTTTAAGGTAAGATACGTAAGTTTTACTGTTTTCTTTGAGTTTGGGTTTTGAGAGGAAAAATGACTTATATGAGTTAGCGCTAGTTTTGGGTTGTGTTTCTTTGAAAAAATTTGCTTAGGAGGTTGTTGTGATTACGGTGCAATCTTGAAAGCTAGGTTTCTGGGTTTTAGGTATTTTTGTTGTGTCAGATCGACTTTTGTGGGGTTTACAAGTCAATGGTTGGTTGGTTATGCTTGAGATCTGGAAAAGAACTGGGTTCTTTTAGTGAAACGGTTAAGAATCATTCTTGATATCTTTCTTGCCTGGTGTAGGGCGTGATAAAGAAGATATCAGTGATTGTGAACATGAGGCTGAAAGAGTCGGTGCGGTGATCAGAGAAGGTAAGCTCTCTGTTCTTGGGAGATTGTAATTGTGTTCCACCATACTCCTTGGGAGTTATGGTTATTGTATGAAGCAATACGTGTATTTAAATTATGTGTTACTGCTTTTTGATTGAAACATACATGTAAATGATTTGCACTGTGATGTTTGTATTGTGGTTGAGGAAGCCCTCTGCCCAGGGAAGCGGACCATATATGAGAGTGTAAGACTCATCTGGGATGAGCTTCTCGACAATTCATATACGTCCGAGGGCATGATATGTGCACGGGTGATATACATTTATGCATGAGATGTGCACTGGTGAACTTGTATATCTGTGCTGGAATGGCACGTTGCTGTGATTATGTACATGTGATGTTTATGAAAGTCGGGATGGCTATGTTTTTATTTTCTTAAAAGGCTAAGATGGTTATATTGTTGCTTTTATTAAAAGGCCGGGTTGGCTATGTTATATGTAATGCCAATATAGTTACTATGTACTGTGGAAGTGAACCAGGGGAAGAAGAGACTCCAAGAACCCTGAGTTTACTGAGATGGTATCTCACCCCGGTTGGGGATTATATTTTATTGTAGGTAATGGCCAACGAGCAGAGGACAGGGTCCGAGATAAGAGACTCGAGTAGGGGTCATTCGGTGGATCTCGATTGAGAGGCCAGATAGGCTGAGGCCAGGTAGGATGTTAATCGAGGATCTCGGACAAGAGGCCAAGATGGGTTCGAGGATGCAGAGATCAGAAGGCGGCCTTGTGTGAGCCTGTTGGCTCATTTTGATTATATATTTTGTAACCCAGTATGGGTTTGTAATGTATGTACATTGTGTAACAGTACCAAGTGCCGGGTTGTATATAAAATTCCATACATAATGTTTTGTGGGTATTGTATTACATAGAAGAATGTCTTATGTATTTTATTGCTTCCGTATATTACTTTGTACGTTAAGTTATTGCTGCGCTTATGACCATAATATAATGATAATGAACCGGATGCATACGGGGTCGTTACATTTTATGGTATCAAAGCAGTTTGTTCTAGGAAAGCATTATGTATGAAAGTTTGTTGTGAGATCATCCTTTTCATGTCGTAGGGTTCAGTATGAGTATTGCATGTGTGGTTAATAAGTGTGGACCTGATCAACTCACTCTTGGTATGACATGTGCAGTATCGTGGTGAGAACCAGTAATGACGCCAGGAGAGAGGATGATGAGGTACAACTGGACCCTGTAGTGGTCGCCTTGGCAGCTATGCAGCAAGAGATGACTGTGATAAGCGTTTGTCGCGTGGCTTCAAAACAATTAAACTACGCTAATTCTGTAGCACAGGATTAACCTAGGTCGACTCAGAGACACAATCAATATGGTTTCCAACTTCAATTCACTAGTAAATAATGGGGGGAATTTTGTCGAACAGTTTATAGGCGCTAAATGAAAATTGCAAAAACACAAACTACAATTAAAGATTAACGTAGAAACTAACAAAATTGATAACAAGTAATATAAAATAGATTAAAGAGCATCAATCCAATTCACCAAACCAAGCTATTCGAATTATCATCATTCTCAGAAATTTATCCTATTGTGAAAGTTCATTCAATTTCATTAGGAGCAGTTCAATCAAATTAACCCCTAAATTAATTGAAACCACAAACCCTAATTGAAATATCATCCAATTAATATGTGCTTTATATTTGAAATTAGGACATGAATCCATAACCTAATCCGCTTTCAATTCTAAACGCATTCATAATCATGAAAACAGAATAGCAATTGAAGAAGAAAGTGAACATTCACACAGAATTCGAAATACTAAACCAGAACTCAAATTCTCCTCTTGCTTGGATTGGATCCTTGGATTGAGTGATTATTTAGCCTTCCATGATGATCACCAAGGAAAGCCGCATGAAGTAAGTGCAGAAAAATGGAAGAATAGCAAAATGGAAATGAAGAAGATGAAGAACAATGAAGAACAAATGAGAGAAAATGAAGAACAAGCTTTTGATTCTAAAAACTAAAGAAAAGAAATAATAAACTTGTTTCTTGAATTGTAAAAGTGCTGTCCAAGTTTTACTAAGGTCACTAATATGTAGTGGCTAAGTCCGAAGAAAAGAATGGGCCATGAACAAAACCCATCAATTCTAATTATTTGCTATTTACAACCATAAAATCAAATTCGCAGCCTAAAATTACAAGTGCAGAGGTTCCGATTTCGAAGCTTAAAATGACCCTCCAAATGACAGAATTGGCCTCGAGCTATTTCTAGAAAACTTGTATATCTTTTTGTTATCTTTCCAGGGACCCCTAGAATGCTCCATTCGGAGTTCCATAGCACTCTATAGGCCTTGCACAAGTCAGATATGTCAAGTGAGCAAAAATCCAAAAATACGCAACAATTAGCAATTAAGCCCACTTACTTGCCTAAGAAAAAAACTGAATTAGAATAGGAAAATAAAGTTCCAAGAGAAGTCAAATAGGCTAAGAATGATAGACAAAAATTTAACTAAAAGCACTCTATCAGGCTACAAGCCGGCAGGCGAACGAGGCCTTGTTGAAGGCTAATGAGGACTTGATGGCAGAGTTGAGAACTCTGCGATGAAAGGATCGAGTACCCTCTTCACCACCTACCTTCAAGGGCGAAGGCAATTGTTACCAGGGTGGGGGCAGTCATCGTGATGATAGACCCAGCCACCAACAAGGAGACAGATTGTCCCAGTTTGGTGTAGAAGAGGATACAACACTAAGAGGGAAAATGCTTATTACTTTTTGAAAGCATGACCCTCCAGCTTTCCATGGGGGATACAACCTCATTGTTGCCGCCAAGTGGTTGCAGACTTTAGAGAATACTTTCTTAGTGATGGAGTGCTCGGTAATCAATGACTTCTCTATGCAACCTATTTGTTGCAGGGAGATGCGCACGAGTGGTGGGTTACCACTTCGCAGCTATTGCAGGGCCAGGGTGGGGTTATCACCTAGCAGATGTTTGAGGCTCAGTTCCTGGACCGATATTTTCCACGAGATGCTAGAGAGCAGAAACAGGCCGAGTTCGAGGGCCTAGTCCAGGGACGTATGTCTGTTGATGAGTACTTAGCCAAGTTTAATGAATTGGCTAAGTATACACATTTCTGGAAGGCGATGCCTGACGCCGAGGTGCTTGCTACTAAGTTCCAGAGGGGACTTAGAGAGAATATAGAAGAGAAGATTGTTGGGAGTGGATCCCGGGATATGGGTAGCCTAGTGAGGCAATGTTGCCAGGTGGAAGACATGATAAAGAGGTGTAACGGTAGTCATCCTGCTCCATCTTTTAGATAGAAGGGGAGAAGAACTGGTGGTTCAGGCCAAGTCGGGACCGGTAAGGGCAAGGGCAAAGGATTGGGTGTGTCGTCCCCAGATGACCGATTTAAAAAGGGGCCGGTTTATAAAGGAGCTGCATCAAGACCGAACCCACCTCCGAATTGTGCTACATGTGGGAGGAACCATTGGGGAAATTGCTCCACTGGTCAATTTAATTGTTTCCGATGTGGGCAGCGTGGTCACTTTGCTAGAGAATGTCCTCAAAGAGATGACTAGGTTGTAGCTGCTCCTATCATTTTAGTAGCAACACCTTCAGGACAAATTTATACGATAGATGCTAAAGAAGCCGCCCGAGCTCTCGATTTGATCCGAGGTACGATTCTTATTGATAATTGTAATGTGAGAGTGTTGTTTGATTCTGGAGCTACTCACTCCTTCATTGAGAATTGTGTTGGCGTAGGTCTGAACTTACAGATTTTTAGTTTGTTTCCTTCTATGGATGTTACCACTGCTTCTAAGAAGCAGTGTCGGGTTGATACTTACTGTTGGGATGTGCGGTTTAGTTTTGAGGGACGGGAATACAGTGTCGATCTGTATTGTCTTACAATGCCTAATCTTGAGATTGTCTTGGGCATGGATTGGTTAGCCAAGTATGGCGTCATGTTGAACTGTTGCAATAAGAAGATAGTGGTATCACCGGATAGAAATAGGTTGGATTCCACTTCGTTTATCACAACCTTGCAAGCTCGCAAGGAGATGAAGAGAGGAGCCCGGGGCTATCTCTTATTGAGTACAACATAAGAGAGTCTAGGATGGGATTTGGAAGAGATTCCGGTTGTGAACGAGTTTATGGATGTGTTTCCGAAGGAAATCACACAGCTTCCACCCGAGAGGGGAATTGATTTCTCCATTGATTTGATCACGGGTGTAGGACCCATTTCTGTAGCTCTTTACCGTATGGCTCCTTTGGAGCTAAAGGGGTTGAAGGTGCAGCTTGAGGACTTGTTGTCCAAAGAATTTGTCCGACCAAGTGTGTCACCATGGGGAGCACCGGTTATATGAATATCAGGTGATTCTGTTTGGCCTTACGAATGCTCCAGCCATGTTCATGGATTATATGAACCAGGTTTTCAGACCTTACTTAGATCAGTTTGTGGTGGTGTTTATTGATGACATACTGATTTATTCTAAGAGTAATGAGGAGCATGCCGAGCATCTCCAGGTTGTTCTTCAGACTTTGAGGAATGACCAACTTTATGCCAAGTTGTCAAAGTGTGAATTTTGGCTGACCGAGGTAAAGTTTCTTGGTTATATGATCTCGGCAGTCGGGATAGCAGTTGATCTGGGTAAGATAGAGGCCGTGATGGATTGGGAATGACCTAGGAATGTGTCTGAGATCTGAAGTTTCCTTGGATTAGTCGGGTACTACCGCAGGTTCATTCAAGGGTTTTCACAAATGGTGTTACCCTTAACCCAGCTTACCAGGAATGGTACTCCGTTTGCATGGACTCATGAATGCGAAGAGTGTTTCTTGAAGTTGAAAGAAAGATTGATTACAGCTCTAGTGCTGACTCTTCTCGAACCTGAGGGAAATTTTGAAGTTTATTGTGATGCTTCCAAGCAGGGTCTGGGATGTGTACTGATGTAAGAGAAAAGGGTGGTTGCATATGCTTCTCGACAATTGAAGCCGAATGAGGAGAATTATCCTACGCATGATTCAGAGCTGGAAGCCGTGGTCTTCGCTCTAAAAATATGGAGGCACTACCTGTATGGTGCTAAGTTTGTGGTGTTTAGAGACCACAAAAGTCTCAAGTATTTATTTGATCAAAAGGAGTTGAATATGAGACAAAGGAAATGGATGGAGTTTATAAAGGATTATGATTTTGAGTTGAGGTATCATCCCAAAAAGGCCAATGTGGTGGCAGATGCTCTGAGTAGGAAGCACATGAGCATAGATTGCATGATGATTGAAGAATGCAAGTTAATAAAGAATTTTCGGGATATGCACCTGACCATTCTTGAGAATGACCGGGGTCTGGAGTTGAGAGAGACCAAGGTGGACAATGAGTTGATCATGAGAATCCGGGATGCCCAAAACCGGGATGAGGAGGTGAAGTCCTTACCCAAGCAGAAGGACGTGTCTTGGGAGAACTCGAACAACTCGAGTTTAGTGTTATATCGAGGTAGGATTGTTGGCCAAAGGGTGAGTTAATGGATGCGGTGCTGTCTAAGGCTCATAAGGGTCGATTTAGCATTCATCCGGGTTCCACCAAGATGTATCAAGATTTGAAGAAAAATTTTTGGTGGCCCAGGATGAAAAGGGATATAGCTGAGCATGTGACGAAATGTTTGGCATGTTAGAAGGTCAAGATTGAGCACCAAAGACCGTCAGGCCTATTGCAACCTCTGCAAATTCCAGAGTGGAAATGGGATAGTATTTCCATGGATTTTGTGGTTGGATTGCCAAGGACCCATCCCGGATGCGATTCCATTTGGGTGATTGTGGATTGGCTGACCAAGTCGGCTCATTTCTTACCTGTTCGGACTGACTACACTGCAGAAAGTTTGGCTCAACTATACATTAAAGAGATTGTCCGACTTCATGGTGTCCCAGAAAACATTGTCAGTGATAGAGATCCAAAATTCACCTCAAGGTTTTGGGGTGCTCTTTAAGAGGCTTTTGGGACCCAGTTGTGACTCGGCACGGCTTATCATCCACAAACTAATAGGCAAACCGAGAGAAATATCCAGACTCTAGAGGACATGCTGAAAGCTTGTGCTTTGGAGCAAGGACCGAGTTGGGATAGATATCTACCACTGGTAGAGTTTTCGTATAACAACAGCTTCCATGCTAGTTTGGAAATAGCACCCTTTGAAGCATTGTATGGTCGAAGATGCTGGACTCCTACTTGCTGGATCGAAGTGGGAGAGAGACAGCTTCTTGGACTCGAGTTGGTTCAGGACATGTCTGAGCAGATCTGCATGATCAGAGACAAGTTATTGCAGGCTCAGAACCTGCAGAAAAGCTATTATGATAGCAAACATTGCCATTGCAGTTTGATGAAGGCGATCATGTATTTCTGAGGTTATCTCCAGTGACGGGGGTTAGACGGGCATTGGGTGTGAGAAAGCTCATCCCTAGATTCATTGGTCCTTATCAAGTCCTCCAAACGATAGGACCAGTTGCTTATAGGCTAGCTTTGCCTCCCTAATTGTCCGGGCTGCATGATATCTTTCATGTATCTTAGTTGAGGAAATAGGTACCCGACCCTTCACATGTGGTGGAACCTGATTCTATGCAGATAAGAGAAAACCTTACTTGTCCTACCCGACCCTCCCAGATTCTTGATAGGATGGAGAAGAAAAATCGAAGTAAGACTATTCCCAGATTCAAGGTATTATGGGAAGGGAGGACCCTGGAGGAAGTGACATGGGAGCAGGATCAAGAACTTATGTAGCTATACCCAGAGTTATTTGGCAGGTATGGGTGGTGATTTTGGGGTCAAAATTCCTATAAGGGGGGTGAATATAATGACCTTGCGATAGTCCAGGTTCGTATGAACGGGTTGTCACCTAAGGAGGGGGTGTAGATAGCACCTTTACTAATCCAGGATCGTGGTATATGTTAGTTTTTAGGTAGACTGAGTTGGTGCATGACCGGATTATTGCCACATAAGTGGTGTATATACATAGCACTTTAGGGAAAAACACTGATGTATAGAAAGGAACCCGGACAAGGAAGGAAAGAGCAATCGGGTAGCTATCTCGGTAGAGCTCGTGTCTTCCTTTTCTTTGAGGTCTGAGTTGTGATCTCAGATAAGTTTAGGTGATCTCGGATGTATTACCGAGTTGTAATCATGGATGAGCTTGGATGTGTCACCGAGTTGTGATCTCGGATAAGCAATCGAGTAGTTGTCTCGGTTGAGCTCGTATGTAGTTGACTTGTAAGAGCTAGCGGGTAGAGAAATCGGAAGAGCTCGCAACCCCTTTTTGATAGAATTACCGGGTTAGTGATCCCAGAAGCGGTTGGGAGGAACCTTGGACTTGTGAAGTACCAGGGCAAGAACTCGGAAGAGGTCGGACGAGGAGGGAACATTGGACGTATTGTAGTACCAAGGACGGTTTCTTATGCAATCGATTACATAAGCATTTGTAAGCGATTAAAACAATTAGCATTTATTGTTTAACCCTGATTTAGCCTTTTTACACGTGTTGACCCTACATATTCACTTTGCACAAGTGACACATGTTGACTCCCTGCTGGTTGTTTTGACGTGGGAAGACTCTCCTATTACTTTAGGATGCGTGTTAATTTATAGGCTTTTTAAGATTTGCACGAATGAGATATTTTAGTAGTAACCTTATTTTCACCGCCTTTGCTAAAACACTTTCTCTGTCTTATTCCATTTTTTTCCTCCATTGTTAACGTAAGAAAAGCTTTCTAGATAACCATTCCTTAACCTAAAAACCTTCACATCAAACGTAAGGATTAAAGAGAATCATCTTACAAACTAGTTTCCAACCTTTGTTATTTGAAAGAATCATCAGACGAGGAGATCATTGCTCCAAAGGAAAATTTAAAGTTTCTACCTTTAAGAGATAGAAGGAACGTTAAGGACATCCAAGCTTGGAGAAGCTGTCCTCTAGCCTTCCTTGGCATTTTTAAGGTAAGATACGTAAGTTTTACCGTTTTCTTTGAGTTTGGGTTTTGAGAGGAAAAATGACCCATATGAGTTAGAGCTGGTTTTGGGTTGTGTTTCTTTGAAAAAGTCTGCTTAGGAGGTTGTTGTGATTACGATGCAATCTTGAAAGCTAAGTTTCTGGGTTTTGGGTATTTTTGTTGTGTCAGATCGACTTTTGTGGGGTTTACAAGTCAATGGTTGGTTGGTTATGCTTGAGATCTGGAAAAGAACTGGGTTCTTTTCGTGAAACGATTGAGAACCGTTCTTGATATCTTTCTTGCCTGGTGTAGGGTGTGATAAAGGAGATATCGGTGATTGTGAACACGAGGCTGAGAGAGCCGGTGCGGTGATCAGAAAAGGTAAGCTCTCTGTTCTTGGGAGATTGTATTCCTTGATTGTGTTCCACCATACTCCTTGGGAGTTATGGTTATTGTATGAAGCAATACGTGTATTTAAATTATGTATTACTGCTTTTTGATTGAAACATACATGTAAATGATTTGCACTGTGATGTTTGTATTGTGGTTGAGGAAGCCCTCTGCCCAGGGAAGCGGACCATATATGAGAGTGTAAGACTCATCCGGGATGAGCTTCTCGACAATTCATATACGTCTGAATGCATGAGATGTGCACGGGTGCATGAGATATGCACGGGTGATATACATTTGTGCATGAGATGTGCACTGGTGAACTTGTATATCAAGATATACATTTGTGCATGAGATATGCACTGGTGAACTTATATATCTGTGCTGGAATGACACGTTGGTGTGATTATGTACATGCGATGTTTATGAAAGCTGGGATGACTATGTTTTTATTTTCTTAAAAGGCCAAGATGGTTATACTGTTGCTTTTATTAAAAGGCCTGGTTGGCTATGTTATATTTTATGCCAATATAGATAATATGTACTGTGGAAGTGAACCAAGGGGACTCCAAGAACCCTGAGTTTACTGAGATGGTATCTCACCCCGATTGGGGATAAGAGACCCGAGTAGGGGTCGTTCGGTGGATCTCGATTGAGAGGCCAGGTAGGCTGAGGCCGGGTAGGCTGTTAATCGAGGATCCCGGACAAAAGGCCAAGACGAGTTTGAGGATGCAGAGATCAGAAGGCGGCCTTGTGCGAGCCTGTTGGCTCATTTTGATTATATATTTTGTAACCCGGTATGGGTTTGTAACGTATGTACATTGTGTAATAGTACCAAGTGCCGGGTTGTATATAAAATTCCATACATAATGTTTTGTTGGTATTATATTACATAGAAGAATGTCTTATGTATTTTATTGCTTCCGTATATTACTTTGTACATTAAGTTATTGCTGCGCTTATGACCATAATATAATGATAATGAACCGGATGCATACGGCTTGATAGGGATAGTGTAAGGCTTCCCACGGTTTTGATGTCCGGTCTTCTTGTCCTTTACAGGGCCCGTATTCTGGTAGCCTCCATGTTAGTGAGGTGAACCAGTATAAATTGCTGAGTCTTTTGTTCTGATTCTGTGTTCTTTCATTGCTTGTATTTGGGTAATCAAAATATTATTAGCAAAAGAAAATATCTCTGTCATTGCATGCATAGCAAGGTGGATCTTGATTGAAAGAAAAGTTTTGGTTTTACAAAAGGTGAAAGAGTGATACGATCTAGATTTCAAATTCCGCAAGTTGTTTTAGAAAATTTTAAATATCATTTTGAACCAATTCACTCCCCCCCCCCCCTCTTGGTTTATTTGCAGTATATTCATTGTGTTTTTCAATTGGTATCAGAGCTGGTTCTTGAAAGTTATTCAAGATCACTTTATTTTTAAAGAAAATGAATACTACTCAAATAACTTTTAGAGAGGGAGCTTCTCTCAATCATCCACCAATGTTTGAGGGTGAGCATTTTAGTTTTTGGAAAAATCGTATGCAGATCTTTATTCAATCCAATGATCCTGGTGCATGGAATGCTATTGATAAAGGTCCTTTGTTTCCAATGAAAACTGTTAATAATAATTTGATTCCCAAAGAATGGGATGAAATGGCAGATGCTGAAAAAAGAGTTGTGCAATATGATTTTAAAGCTAAAAACATGATTACATCTGCTTTGTCTTCTGATGAATTTCTTAGAACTATGAGATGCAGAAGTGCAAAAGAAATGTGGAAAATGTTAGAGGTAACTCATGAAGGAACAGATGAAGCAAGGAGTTCAAGGAAGCATGCCTTGATTCATGAATATGAGATGTTCAAGATGAGCAATACTGAAAATATATCATAGCTGCAAACAAGATTCACTCACATTGTCAATCATCTTCTTGGCCTTGGAAAGACTTTTGAAGCTGAAGAGTTAAACATCAAAATTCGAAAGTGTCTCACAAGGCCATGGCAACCAAAAGTTACAGCAATCAAGGAATCCAAAGATTTGTCCAAGATATCCATGGCTGCACTATTTGGTAAGCTTCTTGAGTATGAACTTGAAATGTCACAACTAACCAATGCAGAAGATGCAGAAAAGAAGCACAAAAGCATAGCTTTGAAAGCTGCATCATCTAAGGCTGAAATAGAAGAAGACTTAAGTGAAGAAAATGAAGATGACAACATGAATTTAATTGTCAAAAAGTTTAGCAAATTCATGAGAAGGAACAAAAACAGAAAGTTCACAAAGTTCAACAAGAGAAATGACAAAGATAGCAACAACAACACCTCTACCAACTTTACTTGTTTTGAATGTGGAAAACCTGGACACATCAAATCTGAATGTCCAATATTCTTGAAGAAGCAACAAGGTGAGAGGAAGATAAAGAAGGAAGGAAAGCTAAAGAAAGCCTACATTGCATGGGAAGATAATGAATCAACAAGTTTTGAATCAAGGAGTGAGAATGAAGAAGAAGCAAATGTATGCTTCACTTCAACCTTAAGTGATGATGAAGGATTCTCTAGTGCTGAATCTGAGGTAAATTCAGAATATGACAATATTGTTGATGTTTTTCATGAAATGCATGATGAGGCTCAAAAGCTAGCAAAAGCAAATAATAAGCTGAAAGGAGATCTAAGATGGCACATCACCAAACTTGCAGAAATGCAAAGTGAACTTTGTAAATTGAAAGAAGAAAATGAAAAATTTCTTTCAAGTTACAAGGGAAATGGTTGTATATGTTCTTCTTCCTCTTCTAAGGTAGAAAAATCCAAATTGTTACAAGATGAGTTTGATGCTTTCAAAAGAAGTCAAGGAGAAAAGTATATGCTACTACTTTCAGAAAATAACTATTTGGTTGATCTTTTGAGAAGACTTTATAGAGGAAAATGAAACTTGGCTGAAATGTTAAGTGTGCAAAAATATGCTGGAGATACTTCTGGTTTGGGATACAAACATGGTTCAAAATATAGTGGAAAAACCAAATTTGTACCACCAAAACAAAAGCATCAAAAGAGCTTTTATAAATCAAAGTTTAATCAAAATGCTTACTTTGAAAGACCATCAAGAGCTGTAACTTGTAACTATTGCATGAAATTAAATGCTATGCTACAAAATATTATATGCCTAATGGAGAATCTGTATGCATGCAAAAGAAAAAGAAAATAGCTAACCCCTTTGGACCTAACCTCAATTGGGTACCTTTCCTTGTTACTTGATTTGAATTTTGCAGGTGTGTCCAAGAGCAAAATCATGACTATGGTATCTTGATAGTGGCTGCTCTAGGCACATGACAGGTGATATTTCCATGCTTACAAATGTTATACTAAAAGATGAAGGATTTGTCACCTACGACGATAATAACAAAGGGAAGATAATTGGAGAAGGAAACATATGAGACAGTCTCAAAACAATGATCAGAAACGTGTTGTATGTTGATGGCATGAAACATAATCTTCTAAGCATAAGCCAACTATGTAACAAAGGGCTCAAAGTTTCCTTCAACAACAATTGCTGTTTGATTTGTGATAGTCAAAATGGTCAAGTTATCCATGTTGGTAAAAGAAAGGGTAACATTTATGTTTTTTCCATTGACCATGCATTCATTCATAAGACTAGCTGCCTTGTAAGTAAAACTGATGAAACTTGGTTATGGCACAGAAGAGCTAGTCATATAAATATGCATCATATGAATAAGCATGTGAAAAAGGATTTGGTCATAGGCTTACCTAAGCTTAAGTTTGAGAAGGATAAGATATGTGAAGCTTGTCAAAGAGGGAAACAAATAAAGAATTCTTTTCAAAGCAAAAATGTTGTTTTTACTTCTAGACCTCTTGAGTTGCTTCATATGGATTTATTTGGTCCTTCAAGAACCATGAGCTTGGGAGGAAATTTCTATGGGCTTGTTATTGTAGACGATTAGTCAAGATACACATGGACTTTATTCATAAGATCCAAGAGTGATCCATTCACAGCATTTAGAAAGTTAGCCAAAATAATTCAAAATGAAAAAGCTTGCAATATTGTTTCAATTAGAAGCGATCATGGTGGAGAATTCCAAAATGAATACTTTGAAAAGTTTTGTGAAGAGTTTGGAATTAATCACGATTTTTCAGCTCTAAGAACACCCCAAGAAAATGTTGTTGTGTAGAGGAAAAACAGATCACTTGAGGAAGGTGCAAGAACTCTTCTAAATGAAACAAAATTGCCTAAGCACTTTTGGGTTGATGATGTAAGTACTGTTTGTTATACTTTGAATAGGATTCTCATAAGGCCTATTTTGAAGAAAACCCCTTATGAACTATATAAAGGAAGAAAACCAAACATAGCTCACTTTACAGCATTTGGCTACAAGTGTTTTGTATTAAATAATGGTAAAGATTCTCTTGGCAAATTTGATTCTAAAGTTGATGAAGCAATTTTTCTTGGTTACTCTTTACAAAGTAAAGCTTATAGGATCTTTAGTAAAAGAACTTTGTGTGTTGATGAATCTTTCCATGTCATATGTGATGAGTCTAATCCTTCCAAAGAGAATTTGGAGTATGATGTTGATGCAAGACAAAAGGAAGAATTTCTGCAACTTAATGATATGAATAATAAAGAAAAAGATGAACCAAATAATGTACTGGAACAGTCAACTACTTTACAAAAGCACAAGGAATGAAGGACAACTAAAGATATTTCTCTTGACAATATAATAGGGGAAGTATTCAAGGGAGTCTCTACCAGATCCTCTTTAAGAAATCTTTGTTGTACCATGGCTTTTGTTTCACAAATTTAACCAAAAACTATTGATCAAGATCTACTGGATGAACATTGGTTAATGGCTATGCATGATGAGTTGAACCAATTTAAAAGAAATGAAGTTTGGGAGTTAGTTCCTAGACCATCAACTCATAAACCTATTGGCACAAAATGGGTTTTTCGAAACAATCTGGATGAAAGTGGCATCATAGTAAGGAACAAAGGCTAAATTAGTTGCTAAAGGATACAACCAAGAGGAAGGCATAGACTATGATGAAACTTATGCTCCAGTAGCTAGATTAGAAGCCATTAGGTTGTTACTTGCATATGCATGTTTGATGGACTTCAAATTGTTTCAAATGGATGTCAAAAGTGCCTTTTTAAATGGTTACATTGATGAAGAAATATATGTAGACCAGCCCCCTGGATTTAGTGATTTTAAACATCCTAACCATGTTTTCAAATTAAGAAAAGCGTTATATGGTTTTACACAAGCACCAAGGTCTTGGTATGAAAGGTTAAGCAAATTTTTGCTTGAACAATCTTTCATAAGAGGACAAGTTTTGTCAACTTGTCCTCTTATGAAAGATTGTTCAAGCAAAAAT
>QARZ01041005.1:93820-144075 GCA_013407115.1 Glycine latifolia
CATGGTAATATTAATTGGATACTGAGGATATGAATGATGAAATCCAAATCCTACGCTTTTCTTGAATTAATTAAAATCATTTTATTAGTTTCCGTACTTTTTAGTCATCTTTCGTTATTTCCGTAAAACCATCAAAACTTCGACCATACTCGTTGTACATAACTATTAAACTGATAAGTTTTATTTGGATTAATTGAGTAGCACAAGTCCCTGTGGAGACGAACTTTTATAAATTTTGTAACTTACAACGACAATTGGTATGCTTGCCAAAAGTCTAACACATACTCATCTGAGTTCCATACTCATCCGAGTTCCATACTAATCCAAGTTCCATACTAATCTGAGTTCCATACTAATCCGAGTTCCACACTCATCCGAGCTCTACAGATATCCGAGCTCCATAATGATTCGGGCTCTACAAAAATCCGAGCTCCACCATTATCCGGACTTCACTTTAAGCCGAGCTTTACTGTAATCCTGGCTCCACAATAATCGATTGCATAAGAATAAAATCGATTATTCATGGAGTTACAGCAAAATCTGTAAGATTTTCTTGGAAATTGTAACTGCCCAACTGCCACGAAATTCAAATTTCGAATCTTCTGTGGTTTAAATTTTGTGGGTTTATTCGAAATAACTATTACACATTTCAAATTTCAATTTTCGATCCCAAAATTCATCTTTGGAGGAGATGAAATCTAGATTGGAAAACATAGAGCCTAGGCTTGTCCTTGATGATTTTGATAAATCAGATTAGGATGCTTATGTTTCTTTCTAGGTGCTACATCATTATGCTATTGCTATTGTTTGTTAATCATTGCTTTGTTTACTATTTGTTTCAGTACTCTAAATTTCAGTTTGATTAATGTACTGCTTGCATTTGGTTTAATACAAGTATTTCTTTTTCTCTCCTTTTATTCTCCTTTTTCATGCCTTAATCATTTTTTTTGGTCTTTGACATGCCAAATAGAGGGAGAAATAATTGTAATTTGTAATAATTGTAGGGGGAGAAATAATTGAAATAACTCTGTATGTAAATAACTCTGTGTGTAACATGTATTGCATGAATGCTTTAAAACTACCCAAGTCAGGGGGAGCATTTTTTTAATGACTTCTGCTTATGCCTGTTCTTGCAAAAAGCTGACTTAGATTTCAGGAATCACTCATCCCTCTAAAGCCATTAAAAGATTAGACAAATGGACAATTGATTTGGCATGCTCAAAGCCAAAAAAGGGGAGATTGTTGATTTTGAGGGGGGTAGTGTTGATTAAGGAGAGCTTCAAGACGATTGAAGCAAGGATGAAAGCTTGATGTTTTAGCTTTTTACATGCCCAATCATTTGAAGGCATTTGTAATTTGTCTAAGTGGTTCAAGTATTTTTGCCTTGTGATCTTTCATTTGCATTTGCATTCTCATTATCATGCGTGCATAGTTTTTGATTAAAACCTCAAAGCAATCATGGCTAAGTTTTTTTTCATAAATGAAAACTTACTGCTTTAATCAATTACACAAGAATTTTAATCGATTAAATACATTCATACTATTTTTGAAAAAGCCTTGAAGAACAATTTAATCGATTACCAGCTTCTTGTAATCGATTACATAGTTATATGTGAAAAACATGCATCACTGGAATAATCGATTACTGTTGCGACATGGAAAGTGCACCGCTCGTTCAAGTAACAAAATGATAAGTAAGATATTGTTCCCACGAGGATTGAGGCACTAGAATTTAATTATAATTTAGAATCTTTAAATTGGAAAAGAAAGAATATAATTGAGAGAATATGATTGTGATTTGGATTTAAGAAATTACTAAAATTAAGAAAATTCAAACGTGATGTAAACTTAAGATTATGCAATAATGAGGAAGAATTGTGGTTAAAGCATAATCACCTCTGATCCCTACTTCTATAATTGAATTGATTATTAACTTTGCTTACTCTAATTATTCAAAGGATATATCTTACTTAATTTAGTTAAACCCTGATTCCTCGGTCATTTAACCCTTTAATCTAATTAAGAATTCTAATTCCTTAGCAATCCCTTCTTAAATTAAGCTTTGAGCTGATATATTTATTTCTTTGCAATTCTACACTCCTATCCCTAGGTAATGTAAAGATTGTTACTCTACCGCTTTCAGAAACTAAAATCCCAATATTCCTATTGTGAATTCTAGTTCTTGGAACCTTAATAGATTGATCAAGTCTATTGAGGCAAAAGTCATTAAAGAACAAGATAAAGCAAAATAATTATTATAAACTGTATCAATACCAATTCAAATTACATAAAAGTTCACATTGGCTTTGGCTTTAACCACAATCAAAGAGGAATTAGCCAGACATGATTATGTCTAGCTTGTATACAATGATGATGAGGTAGAAGAGAAAGAATACAAAGAATGAAGAATACTCAAACTCTTCAATCTTGGCCTTCTTCTTGATCTTCCTCCTTTCTTGATCTCCTTCAATGCCTCTTTTTCTTGTTTCTGCCTCTGTGTTCATGTTTTCAAACATCCTACTACTTTCCTATTTATATTTAGGTCATAAAAACCCTAGTATCTTTTATTCTTATGTTATCTTTAAGCTAATTCGTATTTCCCAGCGTCTTCCGCTTGGCTGGCGCGAGCTTTGGCGCGACTGGCGCCAGCTTCCAGTAATTATGGCGCGATTCGTGTGGCTCTGGCATGACTGGCGCCAACTTCCAGTAAGTCCCACGCGATTGGCATAGCCTTCGCGCGGTTGGCGCGAGATTCCAGAAATCCTTAGCTCTATATTTTACTTCTTTTCTTCCTTTTCTTGGCTCCTAACATCAAAATTGCAGAAAATCGGTGATAAACACAATAATGATGAACTTTGTACTTATTCTAGCATTTATATGACATTTTATGCTTAGTTTCTTAATGCTTTTAACCTAAAAACTGCATATGCTAGCAGCATATCAATTACCATTTTCAGTAATCGATTACAAAGGCCAGGTTCGTGTTACATAAAGGCCGGGTTCGTGTTGCACAGGCCGAGTTCTTGTTTTGAGCTTTACTGGTTTAATCGATTACCAGTCTTATGTAATCAATTATTTCTTCATATGTTAAAAATGCTAAGACTGCTTTAATCGATTAAGTATCGGTTTAATCGATTATCTTATTCATGAAAGCATTTCCAGGAAGCTCAAGAACATATTAATCGATTATGTGATAATTTAATCGATTACATATAAGTAAATAATCGATTACGTTGTCGTTTTAATCGATTATTGTCAGTTAAATGAGTTTTATATAAAGCTTGGTGAATCTGTTTTCTATAAATAGAGATTAAACAAATCATTTAAAAGGATGAGAGTTTTACCCAAAAGATACTAAGCTTTCTAAGTGTTCAAGATTTTGATTTGATTCTGAGTTTGAAACACATCTTGTGAGATCAAGATTTCTGATTTTTTTGAAAAGATGTGTTAAAGAAAAGAAGGTTTATCAAGAGTTTGATTCTGAGCATTGAATTTCGTACAACCTAATTGATTGGTAATCTCAATTCATTTCATTCATTCATACATGAAGGATCACAGGTTGTGTTTATCTTGAAACTCTTCTTTTTAGATGTTCTAATATTTTTGTTGTATTGTAATATATCAAAGCGATTCTTTCAAGCTTTCTGGAGTAGGGTTCTCTAGGGTTGAAGATCTGAGTAGGGTTCTCAGGATCTTTGTGATTTGTTTTCTAATAGTGTTTTAGAATTCAGATTCTTTATCTAGGGTTGATAAAGAATCAATTCACCCCCCCTCTTGGTTTATTTGCAGTATATTCATTGTGTTTTTCATCCTACCACTGATAGAATTCACCTACAACAATAGCTTTCACTCTACCATTGGCATGGCTCCCTACGAGGCCCTGTATGGTAGAAGGTGTAGGACACCCTTATGTTGGTTGGAACCCGGCAAGAGTCTTATGTTAGGACCCGAGGTGGTACAACAAACGAACGAGAAGGTCAAGTTGATCCAGGATAGGATGAGCACGACTCGGAGTAAACAAAAGAGCTATCATGTCAGGAGGTGGAAAAACCTAGAGTTTGAGGTCGGTGATCATGTATTCTTGAGGGTCACCTGATGGAGGTCCATTCCAAGCCAAAGGTCTAGAAGGATAGCTTGAAGCACTTCCTTTGGTGAGCTTTAAAGGACCCATGACAAGAGCTAGAACTCAAGCCCTTCAAGACCACATCAAGGCTAATTTGGACAAGCATGAGGAAGCACACCAATCCAAGGAGAGCAAGGACTGGATTTTGATGTCTCAAGTCCATTTTAATTCAATAAATGCCGGCACTTGTTAGAAGCTTAAGTTGTGACAAATAAAAGGCTTTTTAGTGAAATTGTGTAAAGAGGTGTAGGTGCACTTGTGTGTAATTTGTGTAGCAACTTAGTAAACTTGTTGGCTGCACTTAGAAGCTAAAAATACTGCACCAATTTCGAATTTGGGACAGCCAAGGGTCACTTAGGGAAGCTTGCACCATAAGCTTCATTTAGCTTGTATTTAAGCTCCTTTTATTGCACTTTAAGTTTCATTTGAATTGTCATTTCATGTGCATTTGATGTGTAATTTCGTGGCGTATATAAGCTGTCCACAAACTGAATGTGAAAAACTTTGGTTTATTAATACAAATCTGAAAATTGTGTGAGAGTTTATCTCTTGTTCTTGTCCAAGAACTTCTTATTTCTTATCAATGGCTTCAAGCTATTATGGTGATTCTTCCTAGACTTGTTGGAGAGCTTCTCCATGGTGTCTTCCATCTTCATCCCTAACCTTTCTTCCATCTTCCATTGCTGCCATTAAAGAAAGCTTCCAGCCGTATGTAACACCCCGATATTTTTACTTATTCTATATGAACTTGAAGTAATATTTTGGGAAGATTAGAAAATTAAAATGTTCTAATTAACAAGATTTTTAGAATTTAATATTCATTTTGAAGAAAAATTCAATGCAAGCTATCCTAATCATTAGAATTTAGAAAAAATGATGAATATCATCTTAGGAATTTTCTTGAGATTATGGACTAAATAAATTAAGTTATTAAGATAGTTTAATGATTTTATAAATTACAACAATTAGAACACAAGATTTATGTTATTTCATGGAATAAAAGGAAAAGAATGGTAGCTTTGGGTTTTGAAATTAAGATCATGTGAATTAAGGAGGTGAAGTGACAAAGAATTAAAAATTAGACAAGATAAGAATAGGCACGGTGTAGCAAAGGTAAAGGGAAGCAACCACTTGAAACCAATAAGACAAAATGCAATATATATATATGAAGAACCAAGGGAGTTTACGGATGGAAGAAAATTTTGGACAGCCTTGAAGAATGGATATTCACGTGGAAATGGAAGAGCAAGGGTGGAAGGGGCCAAGTCAAGCTTTAGTCAAGAGCAAAAGGAATCAACCAATAGAGGGGGAGCAAGTGGAAAGGAGAAAGAATAATTGGAGACAAGCAATTTAATGTAAGTGATAAGGCAAAGTACAAAAGGAATATGTGTTAAATGCAAAGTGAAAAAAAAAAAAAAAAATCTAGCCAAAGCCATCTAAGAGAATCCAACGTGCAGATTTTTGATGCCAAAGAAGTCAAAGCAACCACCAATGGGAATTAAGGCAATTATGGGATGCTACTATAAAAGGAAAGAAGCAAAAATTGGACGTGCAGCCTTGTAGCCAAACCGTGCAGTTCTTATATGCTTTGTGGTATTTTGAATCTTTGAAAGCAAGAAGTTAAGTATCACCATCACAAAAGTTCCAACCAGCCACACGTACAAAACCAAAACCCCATTTAATTGCTTTTGTTTCCAAGCTTTTAGTTAATCACAACACAAGTCGTTAACCACCTTGCTTATCATTTGCTATCATTTTCATAATCTTCCACAAGCTAAGAAAGTCCACGTGAACTTAAAGGGAAAGGGACCAAGCTTGATCAATTTCAGTTAATACTAAGGTAAGGGGTAGTTTGGTTAAATGAAATTTAAATATCAAGCTTATCTCTAAATAATTTTTAAAGCCTTTCATTATTTAAATTATGATAGAATTAAGGAAGAAATTCTAATTAGATGTAAGAAGGAAGCCACAATTAAATATTTAGTCTTTGTGGTTTAAATAACATGGTTTTAGATTTGGATGATTGAATCTTTAATATGTTAGAATTAAAGCTAAGTTCAAAGAACTCTGGGATAGCATGCCATGATAGAAATTTTAATGAACTAAACTTGGTTATAGGTTTTATATGGCTGTTGTGTTTTAAGGGTATTTGCTGTATGTAATCAAACTTAATTGCTGTACTTGCTGTATGTGCATTAAGTCATTTAAATTAGTTGTTATATTTAATTGTTGTAGTATATATTATTTAGTTGCTAAAGGTAATGAATTTAATCGTTGTAGTATATATTAGTTTGCTGTATGTGTGTTAAGTCATGAGTATTAAGCCATTTAAAATTAGTTGCTGTATGTAATAAGTTAAATTGCTGTAGTATATATATATTAGTTGCTGTATGAGTTGTATGAAATAAATTTAATTGCTGTAACAGATATTAGATGATTGCTGTAAGTAATTTTAAGTGCTGTAACGTATGGTAGTTAGTATATTTTAGTGCGGTAGCGTATGTAAATACTTGCGTACGTCTGTAAATAAATAATATTGTAGGAACAATAGTAGTTGCTGAAAAAAAAAAAAAAAAAAAAACGAAACATAAACTGTATGCTGTAGATAAATAAATTTATACGCTGTCACAATATTAAAATCGTATGATTTTGCTGTATCTGTACGCTGTATTTAAATAATTAAATCTGTATGTTGCTGTAAATAATTAAATCTGTATACTGCTATACGTAAATAAATCCGTATGCTGTTGCTGTATTAAAATAAAGCAGTATTAAATGATGTGATGATTTAGAAGTTTGATGTGATGATCTTGGGTTAGTGATGACCCTGTGATGGTATTGAATTCGTGATGATCTCGTGATGATCTTTTGATGATATTGAGATGTGATGAAAATAAAAGAATAATTTACAAGAGGAAAATAAATCATGTGTGCATTTTCATGTGCATCTACCCGATAGGGTAGAATTTGAGACGATGAGACGATCCTCGTAAAGAGGTGTTTTGTCAGATAACTAAACTGAGTTCCATACGTGTTTAACTTGGGGGTAGTTGAGACAGTGGGGAACCACACCACCATGATGATCACATGGATGGGAGTGAGGCTCCTACGCGACACTGGGCTACCCTGACGGGATGGATAAGTTCGTTCCACTAAGGTGAGGGTGGGGTTATCTGACTGTGGCCACAATGATTGAGACGTTGAGACGTTGAAAAGCTGAGATCTCAGTCATGCATCATGTAATAAGATAAGCATGCATTTCATGGAAATTCTGTGTGTGGAAATATTTACAATTGTTACGTATATTTAAATTTGATTTATTAAGTGGTTTATTAATATTTAAATTTTGTTTATCAAAACTAACCCTATTTTGTGTTGTGTGGTTGACACCTGTGATGACCCCAATTTATTTGGGCGAGCAGAAAAACAGTGATATGGATATCGTCCGAGAAGATAGAATGAAGATTATATGCTGGTTGTATGCTTTTGCTGATTTGTGCTTGCAATGTACTACGGACTGTTTATATATGGACTTTGGATATGTAATAAAGGGACTGTGTGGTATGTTTGGTATCCTGGATTATATGTTTTAAATAACGTGTGAGAACTTTTATTATCTCTAAATTCGTTCGAAATTTTCATTTGAACCTTCATAAAAAAAAAAAAAAAAAAAAAAAAACCCCGTAATTTTATAAAATACTTACGAAATTAAGTGGAGTAGAAGCAGTCGTTACACCGTACATTTTCATGAAGGCTTCAACAGCTTGTGTGTTCTTGAAGTTTGCTTGAAGATTGGGTTTCATTGCAAGGTAGATTTGGGAAATTTAATGGCTAATGGGTTCAGCCATACATCATGTAGTATCTAGAGCCTAATCCTTGTGGAATTCTTCTTCAAGTTCAGATTTAGAGCTTCTTCAAAGGTAAAAACTGCACCTATACGAAAATCACAAAAATCCACTTGTATTCCTTGTGTTGTTGTGTTTTTGTGAAAAGCATGGTGGTGTTGGGCTTGTTGTGTGTTCCGCCACATAACCCTTGCTTTACCTTCAAGTTCCATGTGACTTCATGTTCTTATGTTCTTCATGTTCTTCATTTGTTCTTGAAATTTTTCTAATTTTTTAGCTTTGATTCTTGTCAACTTTTGTTTGTAGTCTTTTTTGTGTAGTATGACCACTTGTTTTGATTCTACTCTCATGCCTAAACTGAATTGAGTTGTTAGAAGTAAATTTTACAATTTTCATACATCATATATTTGTGATTCATCAAGTTCTTAGAGGATTATTGAACTTGTACAAAAGAAAAACAAGCAAAGTGCAGCCCAAGTGTTTGTGAAATTGTGGCTGGAAAAAAATAATCGAAGTGCAGCCCAAAAAGTTTGTGAATTGTGGCTGGGAAAACAATCAAATTACAGGCTGGGAAAACAATCAAATTACAGCCAAGAAATTATTGAATTAGTGGCTGGAAATTACAAAGAAAAACAGAATTTAGAAGCAAAGCAAAGTTACAAAAACTACGAGATCAAGTGAACTTGTATGACATGCAATTTGATGAATTTGGCTTCTAGCAATTGAATTTACTTGGCATATCCTCCTTGTGCAGTTTGGTACAGCCAATATATGTCCTTGAGTTGTCTCATTAAATTCCAATTTGAGTTGTGCATTTCCAAATTTTTGCTTGAGTTGCTTGTCTCTTAAAATTTCCAAGGTTTTGTCTTAGAGTTTTCTTGTTCTTGGACTCTTGAGTCTAGCCTAGAATCATTTCCTATTTCACTATAGTAAAGAAGCTTGATTTGATTAGAAGTTTTTGCTTAAAAACTATAGAGAGGAATAAGAGTGGAAAAAGGCAAGAGAGAATATTATAGAAAGAGCCTAGATAAAGTGTGTAAACAAGAGTGTGAGTGGCAAACACTTAGAAAGTGGTGATAATTTCCTTATATACTTGTGTTTTTGCTAACCATTTTTTTTTGAAGGATGAGCTCAATAGGAGATGAGGCTTTGTCACTTAGGACCTCTAGGTTGATGAAACTCATGACAAAACAAATGGAAGACTTCCAAACTAAAATGGATGCAAGATTTGAGGAGTTTAAAAGGAAGACTCAAAGAAGGAGTAGTCCAAATGGTAGTGTGGATAGAAAGGCTCATGGCAATAGGAGGGTGAGTGAGTATGCTTATTCTCATGGAAGAAATTATTATGATGATAAGAGTGAGAGGAAGGAGAGGAGAGAAAATAATGATAAAAGAGAAGTCCACAAAGCTCAAAGGGTGGAGCAACAACTAAAAAGGAGAAAAGATTCCTTTTCCAAGACCAATGGGGCTGCAACTTCTAGTTGGAAAGACAAGCCTAAAAGGGAGGTTTCTCATGTGAAAAATAAGGAAGAAAAGGTGGAGAGCTCAAGCAAAAAAAGTTAGGGATCCTACTCCAACAAGATCAAGCAATATCAAGTGTTTAGAGTGCCTTGGTAAAGGTCACATTGCTTCTCAATGTCCTAACAAGAGAACCATGATTTTTCTTGAGGAGGGAGACATAAAGAGTGATTCTTCAAGTGACTCAACAAGTTCTTCAAGTGAAAAGGAAGAAGAACTTACACTTGCCAAAGAGGGTGATGATCTCTTGATGGTAAAGAGAATGCAAGAGCTGGAAAAAAATACTGCACCTACAAAAGAGAATAGTGAGCTACCACAGAGAAAAACAAGTGAGAAGAAAAGCAAAGAGAAAGAAAATGAGAGCAAAAATCACGAGATTAAAGAGAGCTTATTCTTGAGTGAAAAGCAAATCAAGAGAGTGTTATTGGTACAACAACCTCTTTATTATATGATTCCTAACTCTCTTTGTTTACATGTTGAAAAGGAAGGAGAAAAAGGCCCCAAAGCTATGCCACCTTTTTTGGATGAATTTGCTTTCCAAACATGGAAGGATAAGTTGTATCATGCATCTATTCTTGCATTGCCTAATTTTAATGCTTGTTTTGAATTGGAATGTGATGCATATAATGTAGGCATTGAGGGGGTTTTGATTCAAGATAAACATCCTATTGCTTATTTTAGTGAGAAATTGCAGGGTGCATGTTTGAATTATTCCACTTATGATAAAGAGTTGTATGCACTAGTTAGAGTTTTGCAAACTTGGCAACATTATCTTTTACCTAAGGAATTTGTGATCCATAGTGATCATGAGTCTCTTAAATATTTGAAAAGTCAAGGTAAACTCAACAAGAGACATGCTAAGTGGTACATCAAGGGCAATTTGAGGACTTGGGAGGAGTGTCTACCTCACATTGAGTTTGCTTATAATAGAGTGGTTCACAAAACTACTTCCTTATCTCCTTTTCAAATTGTTTATGGCTTTAATCCTTTAACTCCTCTTGATTTATTGCTATTACCTAACACTTCTTCTATGATTAATCATGATGCTTTGTCTAAAGCTTCTTATGTTAGGAAATTGCATCAACAAGTAAAAGGCCATGTGGAGAGGAAAATGGAACAATATGCTAAACAAGCCTATAAGCACAAGTGGAAGGATAAATTTCCTCAAGAGAATGTTGAATTTCCAAGTACAAGTGAGGAAGCAAACTTAAGGACAAGTTTCTCTCAAGAAGGAGGGGATGATGGAGGTCCATTCCAAGCCAAAGGTCTAGAAGGAAAGCTTGAAGAACTTCCTTTGGTGAGCCTTAAAGGACCCATGACAATAGTTAAAATTCAAGCCCTTCAAAACCACATCAAGGACAACTTGGACAAGTAAGAGGAAGCACACCAACTTAAGGATAACAAGGGCTGGATTTTAATGTCTCAAGTTCAATTTAATTCCAATTAAATTCGGCACTTGTTAGAAGCAAAAGTAGAAACAATAAAAAGGCTTTTTAGTGCAATTGTGTAAAGAGGTGTAGGTGCACTTGTGTGTAATTTCTGTAGTAGCTTAGTAAATTAGTTGGCTGCACTTAGAAGCTGAAAATACCGCACCTTTTACAAAAATGGGACAGCCAAGGGTCACTTAGGAGAAGCTTGCACCACAAGCTTCATTAAGCTTGCTTTAGGCTCCTTTAGTGTGCACTACAAGCTTCATTTGAATTGTCATTGCATGTGCATTAGCTTGTAATTTCGTGGCCTTTATAAAGTGCCCAAAACTGAATGTAAAAAAACTTTGGTTCATTAATACAAATCTGAAATTTGTGTGAGAGTTTATTGTGGTGATTCTTCCTAGACTTATTGGAGAGCTGCTCCATGGTGTCTTCCATCTTCATCCCTAACCTTTCTTCCATCTTCCATTGCTGCCATTAAAGAAAGATTCCAGCCATACATTTTCATGAAAGCTTGGACAACTTGTGTGTTCTTGAAGTTTGCTTGAAGATTGGGTTTCATTGCAGGGTAGATTTGGGAAATTTAATGGCTAATGGGTTCAGCCATACATCATCACCCTATGGACCGGGATCGGCCGAGCATTGAAATCCCGCAAACTCACACCCCAATTTGTTGGTCCTTTCCAAATTCTAAAGAGAGTCGGTCTCGTCGCCTACCAAGTTGCCTTACCCTCGTCCCTTTCCAATCTCCATAATGTATTCCATGTGTCCCAACTTCGTAAGTACATTCATGATCCTTCTCATGTGGTCGGATTGGAGATATTCAAGTAAAGGAAAACCTGACGTATGAAACACTACCCTTGAGGATTGAGGATTGTAACGACCCAGATTATAAGTTGCTAATCCGGATGCTTGATGTGTGTATTATATTAACTAAATTACATGTGTTATGTTGATTAATTATTTCATTTATAACTTGTTGTTTGAGTGTTTTTGCCTTGGTATACGTGCTTGATGGGTATTGGACGTAAGTCAGCTCTGCTGTACTATGGTTGCTGGCTAAGCACGCTAAGAGGACGTGTTGTGTCAGCTGTGTATATAAGCAACAGGCTGGCACAGCAACAAGTTCACTCTTTCTTCTTCCCCCTCTGTGTTTCCTTTATTTTCTCTCTAAAACTCACTTAGAAACCTCTCATTCTTGACCCCTCCTTTGTTATCTCCAACCTATGAGAGTTATCGTAGCTGCTGCGAAAATCCTGACGCTATGAGGTGAAAATACAATGAATACCTAATCCAATAAACCAAGAGGGGGGTGAATTGGTTTTTGCCTCTTTTGGAAAATTTCTTACAAATCAATATACAGCGGAAGAATTAATTTGGATCGTATCTTAAATCAAAAAAGATTTAGAAAACAATTATCTTCACCAGTCAATTAACTCTTGTGCTAACTCAAAGTTTGAATGATACACAAATCAAATATCTCAAGAATTCAATGAAACATAAACCAAAACTTAAATGCACACAAGTTTATACTGGTTCACCTCTCAACCCCGGAGGCTACATCTAGTTTATCTTCTAACCCAAATAAGGTTAGAGTTCCACTATAACAAATCTTAGTTCTTTACAAGCAATCAACAAGATCTCTTTCACCTACCCTAGGCAAAACTCAAAATCTACTCCCTAGATTTCTCAAAAGACCTAGAACCAGAGATCCCCTCTTTGTTCAACCGCTAGAAAAACCCTTTCTAGTACAGCTTTAAAGAACCCCAAATGTTATATGGAAAATTCACAAAGATTACAACAATTACAAACAAAACTACAAAATACTAAAACTTAAGATACAAGAAAGATATCACCTCATTTTCCTTTGCAGCAAAAAGGACATGAACGAATTATACAACCTGAGATGATGTATGAAATGTTTTCTTGACTCTTCTTGAATCACTTCTTTACATGAATGATCACACACAATGAGATCTTCTAC
Organism: Glycine latifolia; assembly: GCA_013407115.1. Taxonomy (NCBI): domain Eukaryota; kingdom Viridiplantae; phylum Streptophyta; class Magnoliopsida; order Fabales; family Fabaceae; genus Glycine; species Glycine latifolia. The sequence continues at coordinate 106,721 of QARZ01041005.1, forward strand.
TAAGCAATCATGTTGAATCTAACTCAAATCATCAACACTCTTAAAATGAAGTTTTAAACCCTTTTGAACATTTAGAGAATGTAAACACACTGATAGTCACGAAAGCTCTCTTTTTAATCTCTGTTTTTCTCAGTGACACAGCTTTCCTATTTATAAAAAAAATTGATTTAATAGACTGTAATCGATTATTTTACTATGGTAATCAATTATTTAATCACCTATAATCGATTATTCCATATACTTAATCGATTAAATTGTTCATCATAGTTCTGGAAATCTTGAACGAACATAATAATCGATTATTATGACATTTAATCGATTACGCCAAAAATACATATATTCTTTACAAGCAGAGGTAATCGATTATAACATCAATTAATCGATTACGCCAGAATATGTGTAAAACACTACCAGGCTTATTTAATCGATTACGAGCATTTGGTAATCGATTAAACCAGTTCATCATGCTTAACTGAATTTTGCAGAAGCCTTATGTAATCAATTATTTCCACAGATAATCGATTACACCAGTGTTCATAAATCTGTGTCAAGACTATTTAATCGATTACAAGAAAATGGTAATCGATTAAACTGTTCTAAAACCATTTTCCAGAAATCCAAACAAGCTGGTAATCGATTATTTGACTCACGTAATCGATTAAAACAATGTTAATTCATTTTATGCTTGTTTAGATGCACTTATGTTGTTCTATTCATTTGCACATACTAATATGATTATCAACCTATGTATGAATGTATGTATGCATGATTTTCTTAATTGCTGCAGAGGATTATAAGGATTTATCTTAATGAACTAAGCTTTAGCCAAAATTACATATGCCATCTAATTTGAGTAGGCATGTAAAAATATCAAAACCAAATTACTTCCATCAGCCTTGATTCCTTGTCTTCAGCTTCTTGAATCTAACAAGAGGATCTTCGTGGTTGGAACTGAAGCTTAGGACAAACACACCGTGAAGCTCGTGAACGAACTCCTGGTTAGGTAAGGGGAGTTCACTGTGTTTCTTAACAGCTTTAGATACCACAGTTTGGGGGCCAGGGACTCTAGCCGTGATGATAACTGCATGTCCCTCGTGTGTGTGATGTTTTTCCCAGAAAAGCTACGCCTTTTATGAATGGGATGTGCTATGCCTTAAATCTGTTGAATGTTGTTTTGTGTTGATGTTTGGTGTTCTTGTGGGGAGTAGATGTTTTAAGAACTCTCCGTGAGGCGTTTTGATGCTGAAGAGTTCTAAGACACTTGTGGAAGTGTTTGTGAAGGTGATGAGTACCGGGATGGGTTGGCTGGGTTACACGTAGACATAAATCCCTTGTGTCTGATGTCGGCTACTGGGATGGGTAGGCCGAGTTGAGCGGGTTATGTCTCATGCATGAAGGCATGCAAGATGTAACATAGTCCTTGTTGGCGGATGTCAGTAGACCGGGTTCCCTACCCGGGGTCATTCCCTTAGAGTCTTTAAGACTCACTTCCCTTTCTATAAGGTATATTGGGTTCCTTACTCGAGTGATACGTTAGAGCTGTTGAGCTCAAGTTACCTCACTAAGGAGAGAGCTACCGGGGTGCTAACTCGGGTAAGTGCGTGCTTCGTAGGAAAATAGCCATCGGGTTCCCCTACTAAGTTGGGCTTGTGTTCCTTCTTCTAGGACGACCGGGTTCCATACACGTGTCTTCTTTAGAAGCTCATCCTTCTCTTTCCTTAGAGAGGCCGGGTTCTTTACCCGGGGTGGGCTGTTTCCTTTAGAATTACCAAGTCCAAACCCCTTTTTCCTTGAGAACTGTCGGGTTCCTTACTCGGCAGAGCTTGTCTGCTCTTAGGAAATGAGCTATCGGGTTCCCTTACACCCTTATGTAGGTTGGTGAAATACAAACCCGGGGTCTTATAAGCGCCATCTGTTGTAATCGATTACATAGTGCAGAACCCGTCCTTAGAACTTTACAAGAAACCTAAGGGCCTCTTGACCGCCATTGGCAAATCCTTACCAAATCCTACCGACCTCAACCGAGCTCCTCTGACCTTGTCCGCTCTTACTACCCTTGTCTTCCCTTGTCCAAATTTCACCCCTTTGACCGACCCTTACCGACCTTGTCCGAGTTCTACCGGCCTTGATCGATCTTGTTTACCTTAGTCCGACCTTGATCGGATTCTTACCTTGGGGTAGTATGTCTAAGTACCAACCCAGACACCTCGTAGTACTTCACACCGGTTCACTTGTTTGTATGTGCTTACGTTGGTGGCATTTGAACTTGGCCTATGTGATGGCTTGAGACGAGGAATGCATTTGGATATACATAAATACCCACGGGGGTGTATGGCGTATCCTGGCCAGGTCGGGTTGAGCCTGGTTCTGGGTCATACATTGATGATGCTGTGGTGATATTTTATGTATAACCATGAGATGCCGAGACTGGATGGTGGAAAACCTTGCGAGGACCATGGTCAGTGCATCGATGGGCCCTTGTGTGGGCGGTAGCCGTGAGATGCCGGGACTAGGTGGTGGTAAACCTTGCGAGGACCACAGTTAGTGCATCGATGGGCCCTTGTGTGGGCGGTAGGTTACATAGGGGGTGTATGGCGTTATCCTGGCCAGGTCAAGTTGAGCCTGGTTCTGGGTCATACATTGATGGTGCCTATGTAACATATGACACTTGCATGGCAGAAATGGGGTTGATGATTGGATGTAGGGTACGGAGGTACTGGGGGGCCACGTCTGTTGGGAACTCCTTCTGACACCCAATGGCTGATCACCATGGGGGTGATTCCTGTACACGACACAGTGACCCTGACAAGCTACTGCATCATCTAACCACAGGGATAGCCCATTTCTGGGATGGTACCACATTGCATGATGAGAATTGAGTTAAGAGCATGCATCATGATAGATATTATAAGTTGACTTATGAGGTGTTTGTGGATGTCTGTGTATGTTAGTGTCTGATGGAAGGCTTGGAATGTTGTATTGGTATGTTGATGACCGTGCTGTTTCTTGACCGGGCTATTCCCTTTTCTGTTGCATCTATTGTTGTTATTTAATATGAAGAACTCACATTTGCTTTGTTGTACCTTGTGATTTGGTACCTGTGATGATCGCGAATCGGGTTTGTGTGAGCAGATGGGCAGCAGTAGGTGCTTTTGGGAGAAGACCGGGTTGTTTGGAGCTGCCGTGTTTTGTCGAGATGTCAATGGACATGATCCCGGGCAAGAGTTGCATTTTGCTAGATGCACCCCTTGATTTAATGGATTCACTCCGTGTTTTACTAATCACACCCCTGGCTTCTATTTTCTCTTTTACTTCTCTTTTCAATTGTAAAACACTTGATGTATATTCTTTTTGAGACATAATTTTTGTATTTGTAATTAAATTATGTTTTGTAAGTGCGTACATATATTTGAAATGTTTTATGAGTACCTTGATGTACGTGTATATCCTATGATGATGGTCGTTATATGCTCACAAAAAATTTATCACCATTTTCACAAGTAACCAAAGGGGTTTTCTTTTATTAAAATGAATTTATATCATGGTTATGAGTTAGTAATACAGTAGCGATGTGGCGGGTCATTACAAGGATCGACGGACAAAGCATCTTAGAGGAAAAGAAATTCCCCTGGTCAACGTAATCTGGGGAGGTATATCTGGAGAAGATGCGACATGGGAGCTAGAGAACTAGGTGCGGGAAGCCTACCCAGCTTTGTTTGCATCAGGTAATTTTGAGGACAAAATTCCTAAAAGGGTGGGAGAGTTGTAACACCCCGGATTATAAGTTGCTAATCTGGACGTTTATGTGTGTGTTATGGTGGTTATTTACATGTTTTATTGTATATATGATAATTGTTGTTTTGAGTGCCCTTGCCTTGGTATGCATGTGAGTGGGTGATAGTTGTCCTTATTGACCGGTGGTTGCTGTGTTTGCACGAAAGGTAAACCTGCCCTGCCAACTGAGTACTTAAGTAGGAGCGTACAGTGGAAGCGTGATTTTCTCCCATTCTTCTCCTTTGCATTTTCTCTTCTTTTCACCCAAGCTTACTCACCCAAAAACCTCTCTGCCTCAACCTTTCTGCGTCACCTTCATCTCACCGCCGCTGCCACAAAATCCCGACGCCAAGAAGGACCTCGTGGTCGGAATAGAAGCTTAAGACAATGTTAGACTTTTAGCAAGCGTACCAATTTGTCGTTGTAAGTTACAGAATTTATAAAAGATCGTCTCTATAGGGACTTGAGTTACTCAGTTAATTTAAATAAAGTAACAGTTTAATAGTTATGTACAACAAGTATGAGCGAAATTTTATGAGTTTTGTGAAAATAACAAAAAATAACTAAAAAAAGTACGGAAACTAATAAAATGAAATTAATTTAAGAGAATGTAGGATTGGGTTTCATCATTCATACCCTTAGTATTCAATTAATATTACCATGTATAAATCATTTTCCATCATTACTGATGCACACATTAATTCACCCCGAATCGATCCCTCGCAATCGAGAATTCTAAGGATATTTACTGAATATCGATCCCTTGCATACGAAGTAAATAACCCAGCATTACAATCATAAATCGTGTGCTATTTGCAATCTAAACGTTATGCTCTATTCCTAGCAACGTAACGTAAAGAGTAAAATCATTCAGTTCAAATCCTAAGAGTACTTTCCAATTAAACTTAGAATCCAATTTCATGAAACTAGTGACCAAGTAGAATCAAGCATTAAGAACATAATGAAATCACCAGAATGAGTAGAAAAGATTCATACATATATCAAATATCAAAAGAAATACATAAAGGTAAGAAGATTACATCCAATCCATAAGAGAAACTAACCAATCATGGTGCAGAGCAAGAGATCAACAGAAGACATGACTAAGGTAGCAATCCCCGACCCGTTCCTGCAGAGTTTCCACTCTTTTTCTCTCTTCTCTCACCTCTCTCTAAGCCTCTTGGGCTGTTCCTATGTTCTCCCCCTCCAAAACCATGCTTCCCTCTTCACCTTGCATGCCTATTTATAGGATTTAGTCATCTGCTTAAGCTCACTTGCCCAGCGAGCAATTTGGCCTTGGTTCACTCGCCTAGGCGAGCTAATACGTTTTTTTGGAAGCCTCCACTCGCCTGGGCTATCAAAATACACTAATTCCACTCACCTGGGTGAGTTAAAGACTTAATGATGAAGAAAGGTCATGGCCCTGGAGGAGTTTTGGGCCATTTTGCTTCTGACACCTCCCAAATTTGATTTTTATGCCCCTTTCACTTGCTTTGCTTTCTTAGATGCTTCGAATACCATCGGAACTTATCAAAATACAAAATATGATTGGACTAATCTTCCAAAATATGAAAAACAACATTCATACAAGTACTAAATACAAATCAACTAGGTTTTAGGGCATGTTTATAAACAATTTTACTGAAATCAAAAGATAAGTGCCATCATTGTAAGCCTGATTTTACTAAAATAGGGCACTTATCAGACAACACGCTGTGAAGCTCATGAACGGACTCCTGGTTAGGTAAGGGGAGTTTATTATGTTTGATAACCACTTTAGATAACATGGTTGAGGACCAGGGAGTCCAACCAGGGTGATGATTGCCTATCTCTGTGTGTGCGTTGTTTTCCAGAATGTATGCCTTTGAGTGGATGGAATGGGTTACACGTTATGTTCGTTGATTGGTTTTTTTTGTGTTGATGTTAATGATGTTCTGGTGTGGTGTTCTTGAAGGGGGAGTTGATATTGTAAGAACTCCCCGTGCATGTGTGTGAAGTTGGCATTTTGATGCTGAAAAGCCCCCAAGCACTTTGCAGAAGTGTTCGTGAAGGTGCTGAGTACTGGGAAGGGTTGGCCAAGTTGCATACATGTGTCAAACCTTTGTTTGTGATATCAGGTACCAGGATGGGTTGGTCGTGTTACACATAGACATCAACCCCTTGTGTCTTTGATGTCAGTTACCGAGATGCTTAGGCCGAGTTAAGCGGGTTATGTAGCATGCATGTAGGCATGCAGAACGTGACAGTCCTTTGTTGGCGGGCGTCGACATACCGAGTTCCTTTCTCGGGAAAAGAGTCATCGAGTTCCCTAACTTGAATGAGCTCGTGCCTTCTCGGGAAAATAGTCATCGAGTTCCCTAACTCGGATGAGCTCGTGCTTCCTCGGGAAGAGAGCCACCGGGTCCTTTACTCGGTTGAGCGATTATCTTTCAAATTGTTAAGTTCAAGCCCTTAAATCCTTGACCGCCTTTGTCCGACCTCATCTGCTCTCTTCCAACCTCTTCTGCTCCTGTCCAACCTTTATCCTTTTTGACCACTCTTTACCGACCTTTGCCGACCTTGACCAATCTTATCCACCTTCGTCCGACTTTGTTCAGATTCTTATCTCGAGTTAATGTAGTTAGGTGCCGACCCAGACACTGAATGCTTCACACTTTTTCACTTGTTTGTAGCGTTCGTGAATGACGTATGTGATTGTGTTGGGGTCAGCCTATGTGATGGCTTGAGATGTTTTGTACCTTGATGGTTCCATGGTGAGAGGCGATGTATAGACACGTGGATGCGGGGACCGAGTGGTGGACCTTGAAAGGACCATGGTCAGTGCATCAATCGGCCCTAGTCTAGGGCGGTATGTATATACATAGGAGGTGTATAAAGATCCTAGCCAGGACGGGTTGTTCCTGTGTCGGGCCATACGTTGATGGTGCCCATGAGAGACATACAACTTTTGCAGCCTGTGTTGGGGCGACCCACGTTTGGGGCGGTATGTATGTACATGGGAGGTGTATAGAGATCCTAGCCAGGATGGGTTGTTCCTGTGTCAGGCCATACATTGATGGTGCCCATGAGAGACATACAACTTTTCCAGCCCATGTTGAGGCGGCCCTCGTTTGGGGCGGTATGTATATAGATAGGAGGTGTATGGAGATCCTAGCCAGGATGGGTTGTTCCTGTGCCGGGTCATACGTTGATGGTGCCCATGAGAGACATACTTCATTTGCATGACGGAAATAGGATGATTGACTGTAATAGTACGAGAAGTACTGGGGAGCCACGTCTATAGGGAGATCCTTATGACACCCATTTGGCTGATCACCATGGGGGGTGAGTCCTGTGCACGACAGAGTGACCCCAACGTCAACTACAACTATCATTTGGACCATGGATTTGGCCTATTTCCAGGATGGTACCACATTGCATGCTGAGAATTGGGTCAAGAACATGCATCATGTTAGGCATTTTAAGTTGACTTGTGGAATGTTCCTGGATGCCTGTTCGTGTTGGCTGCGTGTGATATACTTGGTTTTTGTGATGGTATTGTTACTCTTGAATTGTCTTCCTTAACTCGTGTTACCTTTTGCTTGTTATTTTATATGATGACTCATCATTGCTTTGTTGTGCCGTGTGATTTGGTACCTGTGATGATCGCGAACCCGGTTCGTGTCAGCAGACAGACAGCAGTAGGTGACCGGGAAGATGACCTACCTTGATGTCTTTATAAGCTCGCAAAAAATTTACTAGTGTTTTCACAACCAAATTAAAGGAGTTTTCATTTAATTTATGTTAATATCATGTTTAAGAATTAGTGATACAGTAGCGACGTGACGGGTCGTTACAATGATCGCGAACTTTCGTTCGTGTGAGCAAACGGACAACATTAGGTGACTTGGAGGAAGATCTCTTTTTGGTTGGAGCCACCGAGCCGTCATGATGACAATGGATCAAACTTCGGATAAGAGTTATGTTATGATAGTCAACTCTTCCGTAGATTAGTATTTTGTTTTCTTTTGAAGAACTTGTACATTCAAAGGTGGATACTTGTAAATACAACTAAATTATGTTTTTGCATGTGAATGAATTGCGATGTTTAAGTGTACCTTTATCTACGTATTTGCTTCATGGTGATGATTATTTGTTTGCGAAAAACTTACTGCTATTTTCATAATCAAACATAAGGGATTTTCATTAAAATCTATTATTAGAGTAATTAAGAGTTACTGATACAGTAGCGACGAAGCGGGTCATTACAGTTATTGTAGTGCCATCATAATACACAATCGCATTGATTAATGACGAACCCATGATTTAGAGTTTAGGATTTGGGGTTAGGGTTTAGAGTATACGGTTGCGAAAAGGTTTTTGGTTGAGGTGATGGATCAAACTGCATCACTGTAGACCATATTTATAATGTTTAATGACTTGTGACATACACGTCAAAATGAACGGCCAAGATGCAGTCGATTAAATCAAAGGCCTAGATAATTCTTAAATATATTTATTTTTGATAAATATTTAAATAAAATGATATTTATATTGAGTATTCAAATATATGCATTTACTGTTCACCCGTCAAGAATTCGACAGAGTTTTGTCCTATGTGCCAGAAAAGGAGTGGCCAAGATTGCACCGATGATAATCACCGGTCCATAACGTATTATCATAAACAAGGTTATTGTTCACCCATTAGGAATCCTGCAGAACTTTGTCCTCTGTGCCAAAAAATGAGTGGTCTAGATTGAACTAACTACAATCAACGAGCGATAACGCATTCACGTAAACAAGGTTACTGTTTATGGGCAAGAATCCTACAGAAAATGAGTGGTCGAGATTGCACCAATGACCCATAACGCATTCTGTAACACCCTTCCAATTACTATATTATGCCTAGGTCATAATACGTACCTAGAAGATGTTAACTTTTCTAACGTAAAATTTTTAACCAAATCCGATTAAGAAAAACTTGTCTCAATATTTGAAATTTAATTGTGTTATGAAAATAACGCTTATATAGAGCCTGTTGAGATAGGTTGGTCTCTTTTAATAATTTCTAACTTAAAAGTATCTTGAGCAAAATTTATCTTAATATTGAAATACCAAAAATATACATAAATATTCATAATTATTCCCAAAAGATTACAACACATTTAAGTCATAAAACACATAAGAACTAATCTAAATCGCATCTTCAGAAGTAGTCATCGAACTTGTCTCTATATTGAGTGGCTCTTCTCGTTCTATCTATCTGGAATGACACGGGAACATACTAAAATAGTGAGAATTCCAAAGAATTTCCAGTAGGTGAAAATAATTATTTATCATAGAGTGTCATCGTTATCATTCCAGCTACTTCGATTTATTTTTAAAAAAAAGTGTGCATGTATAACTAGTTTCATTTTAATTAACCGAAATCCTTACATACTTTCACACTAACATAAAAATATCATCATATGCAATCATAAACCTTCACATATTCATACATGATTTCTATTTCTCTTTAATTTAATGTATTTTAATTCCCTAAACTAGACAGTGAGCTCATTATTAGGGTCGTGCTCAGCTTAACTGTATCACCCTTTGGGGTCCCATAGGGTCGTGCTCAGCTTAACGGTATCACCCTTGGGTCAATCTGTCTTTCCCGCAAGGTCATGTTGGGCTTAACCGTATCACTCGTTGGGTCCTTCAAGGTCGGGCTCAGCTTAACTGTATCACCCTTCAGGTCTTATCTTTCTTTAGTTTTTCCCTCAGGGGCGTGCTCGGCTTAACCGTACCACCCTTTGGGTTATTCTTTATTTAGTATTTTTATCCTTCTTAATGCATATGACATGCACAATAACATGCAAAGCTACATAACTCATGTCATGTAGTTAGGCCACAAAACATCAAGATTTAATCATCATTCAAAAACACTTTTCAAAAACATCATAACAACAAGATTTCTCACCACATATGATTCGGTTCTTCCTATAATTGGTGCTATCTATAAGTTATTAAATTCCCATATTTTATTGTGTTAAACTAAACTTCCTAAGCTTTCTAACAAGGTATCACATGCCTCAATTGGAGTTCTAAAACTCTAGATATAGTATTCAAAAAATAAAACTACAAATCTGCTAGCTGGCTCAAGATGAGACACTAACATCTCTTATTGTCTTAGCAACTGCATGAAGTAATCAATCCAGATTTGGATAAATTTTTAATATGTTATATTACACATCTAGATATTTAATTTCATACATCATAAGACTACTTTGAGTAAGAAATGAAAGAGATATAAAATTTTAAAAATGGGTGACAATAGTTGTTTAGGTGTGGATAGTTTTGGACAGCTTGAGTTCAAATAAATTCTGGGCATGATTCACTAATCATTTTGGTCCCATATTTTAGTACAACATAGAAGACAACCTAAGCTTTAAAATGAGTGTTCAAACACCTATTTTGGTTAAGTATATAGGTAGATATAGAATTTAAAAAACAGTCCAAAATTTAGCTCAAAGCCATTCGAGCTTCAACACCAATACTCACCAAAAGCTTGGACCTTTTCACATGAAATCACTTCCAAAAAACTTACTCAAATGAGATCAAGAGTTTATTATCAAAACTTAACCATAAGATGAGGAAAATCATACCAAATCCAGTCATAAACTCATATCTACAACATACACTTAGTCCTACACCTACCTTGATGTTACTTGAACTCTTTCACTCATTTCTTGAAGCAAAATTGTATAAAAGATTTTCAAGAAAGCAAGATATTAAACTTCCACATGCCATCAAGCTTAAGATTAAGATACCCCAAAATACTATTCAAATAGTCTCTAGAATCAAGTGATAAATAAACCTAAACCTACCTTAAGCAAGTTTTCTTCCAACTCTTCCAAGTATTTGACTGCACCTCAAGGTCTTGAAAGAATTAAAGTTTTATCTTGTATTTAATGTTTTGGAAAGAAGAAGAGAATAAAATAAAGGTGAAGAATGCAATAGAATTGAAGGCTACGGTTTTTGAGTCAAGAAGGAATGAGAAGAATGAAAGTGAAGTGTAGAGAGAAAAGAGAATTGGTCGTGGGTTAGGGAGCAAGCATATACATGTGCAGATTTTTAATCCAAGGAGGTATTTATATGGAAAAATTTAGTTAGAATGGAACTTAGTTAGTACCTAGTTTAGTTCCAATGTAACTAAGTAACATGTCCTAAAGATAATATCTAATATTTTTGTCTTCATTCATTAAATGCAAGCTTATAAAATATTCCCTTCATTATGGCTGGTCATTTACGTGGAAAGGCTTGCCCAAGAAGCTTGATTTTGTTTGTTTTATTCACTTAATGCATTGGCTACCCTTTTTGTCTCTTGTACACCACTTCCATGTACACACACACGGTTGCACTTCCATTGCTATTGATTTTGTTAAAAACTCATACACATGCATGCTTCATTTAAAGTTTGTCTCTTTTGGTTTATACCAATTGTACTTTATGTGCTTTTCAATTAAGGTGATAGCTACTAATGTGTCATTCATCTAAAGTCTTAAGCCTTTAACCACTATCCCACACGGCTAGGATTTGTTTCTTTTCTTAAATTAACTAATTATAACTAAATCTATTCTAAGCACTTCTAAACTTGTCACTTGGATCCATTAGCTTCTATCCTATCCTTCTTGTATCACACTAACATCACAAGTGTTTCCCATGTGATAATTTTCCTCATCATATCATCACATGGTCTGAAACTATAGCTCATGATAGCTTTAGATATTCATGCGATTTTCCTTCATTTTTACTGTAAGGTTTATTTTATTGCATTTATTATATTGAGTAGTAAAATTTAGAGACTTATCTTCTAGCTTACCTAATCATAAATTTTTACCCAGTCTAGGTTCTCCTAGATTTCTTGTGATGTTTATCTGTTACTAAAGGTAATTTGGTAATTTTTCATTCCAGGGGTATTACTATATTTTCTTCTTCAAGGGTGACATCATCTTGCTTACCTCACTTTCTTCTTCTTCTTAAAGTTTCTCCAAAATATCTAAGGGTATTATTGTAATATCCACTTAAAGGGTAGTATGGTAATTCTCACATCAAAGTAAAGGGTAAAATGGTCATTATCCTTCAAGCATTTTTGTGATTTCTTTTTTTATCTCTAATTTAACATATTTAAATTTTTGGGATATTACACATTCACGTAAACGAGGTTACTGTTCACCCATTAGGAATCCTATAGAGCTTCGCCCTATGTGTCAGAAAAAAAGTGGTCGAGATTACACCGACGACAATCAACGACCCATAGCACCTTCACGTAAACAAGGTTACTGTTCACCCATTAGGAATCTTGTCCTTTATGCCAGAAAAATGATGTGACCCCACGATGCTTATCCCAATATGATTTTTACCTCATATCGCATGTTTCCAGACGATGTGTCTAAACAATGCTTTCTACGAGATAATTAGACTAAACACTGATTTTTTCAAATAACGCAAACCAAAATTAATTAATTAAGACTCAATCTAAATCGTTTATATTATCGGTGTGATCTTAGTCGTTTGTATCAGTCATGTGAAAACAGTAGATCACCTATTATATATACAACAGGGGATTAGCTGCAACTCAACACCTTTGTCTGCTACTCACCCAATCTCATCATCCTCACACCATTTATTTTTCTCACAAAGTCTAATTCATAATGGGCAACAATTCATGGGAGCTTCTCGACATTGATGACTAAGACCTCCCATCCTTTGTTCGCCCAACTAATCACTCATCCTCCACTTCAGCAAGACTTATTCCTGGTCTGACTGGGGCCATACAAGCTACCATCATGAATTGACAATCTAGGGAGCCACTCCCAACTCAAGAATTCATAATGCATGCTCACCAAGTAACCCAAAATGAATTTAACATAAATCCATGGTTATATGCTTTAGATTTCGTTCGATCATAAGGTCAGCTACCATTAAACATTTATTGTATTTGATACACCTAAACATTCAATTGATTGTTGAACTCATATAACTATAGGACTGGTAAATGTTGATGACACACCTCACGAGACAACATTAAGATTCGTTGATTATACTTTTGATTGTGTCCCTTTAACGATCGTCATTGTCAAAAGTTGTATCCCAACGGTTTTGGCGACATAAGACTTACGCTCAAGGTAGTCAACTTTAATTTCATCTCTAATGATTACATTGTTATTTCTCATATATTCATTAATGAGAGTTTTAATTTCAGGATCCTACGGGGACTATTGATGCCTAAGAATACTAGTGATAGTGAAGTAAAAGAGTTGCAGTGCATTAATCTTTGAATTCAATTGGTAGTTTCTTCATGCTTCTAGCTAGGTGGTTTCAACTTGTTTAAGCAATGGTGAACTTCTCAATTCTTCTAATAAGCGATGCGGTAAAATTTCAACTTGATTTAATTGTTTTTTTTAACCGACACTAAGCCTTTCAATTCTTTTATTTGCTAAGTTGATCTGATGGTATATGCTCTCATTTAACATCACTACTATAAAAATAGGTTTTAACATCACTCTGTTAACATCGATTTTGATGAAAACCGATGTTACAAAATGCGTGGTGGCATTTTTGTAAAACAAATGTCATCTTTAACATTAGTTTTAGAAAAATCGATGTTAACAGGACAATCTTAACCTCAGTTTTTAAAAAATCAATATTGTAAATATTCACTTAACATCGAGTTTTTAAGAAACAATGTTAAGTTTTCCATTTATAACATTGGTTTTTGAAAAATTGATGTTGTGAGTGCATACAACATTGGTGTTGAGGTCTTTAAAAAAAATCTCTTTCTCTCTCTCTCAAAAACCCCTATCTCTTTTTAAACCCCCCTCGAACTAAATGCACGGTGGAGCTGCTCTCACTGGGCCACGAGCCCAGTGCATCGGCGCGCCATCGCAATTTGCTCGTCATCGCTATCGTGGGAATTTTTTTGTCGTCATCAAAAACTCCTCCGAGTACACCTTCTCCACCTTCCAATCCACGTCATGCAAAAACACGTGCATCACACTTGATTCCTTCCTCTTCCTAGCCGTCGACGTGGCGGAGAACACCGTCGCCATCTTGCCTGGCGCCTCCTCGAAATACCCCTTTGGCACGTCAATCATTATCATGTTCGGGTTGAACGAGGCCCACCTGAGGGAGTCGTGGCCCATCTCTAAGGCTAGGAAGTTGATGGGCCAACTTATTGATTTAATCACGTCCAAATTCATCTTGATCTCTGACACTGATTCGCGTGAGGTTGCGTAGTGGAGAATCGTGTAGAGCTAGATCGATGACGCGTCATAACTGAACTCGGTTTCCGGTGGGTCCACTTCCGAAGGGAGCCATAGGGTATTCGCTGAACAGATATTGCTCCTTTGGGTCAACATCATCGAGGTCTCTCGTCAAGGGAATGATGTTTACTTCTCTTTCGGAATTGCTTTCGCGGATTTTGGCGTCTAGAACTTCCTCGAGAGCCCCCAGTGTGGTTGTGGCTTTGATTGCAAAACACTACCCTTAAACGGTGACGTTTCCATTTCCTCAATTTAATTACACTTTTTGTGATTCAATTGCCGAGCAAATTATTGGGTTGGGTTGTAAACTGTAGATCTATCTAGTATCTATCATCTTCTTCTGTTTTTTATGCTTTTGAAGTTAATAACTAGTCCTACTTTTTATTTTCGGGGTATTGTTTGTCCCCCCCCGCCGCCCCCCTCCCGTCCCTCAAATGATTTTCAGCATAGGGGTTTCCGCCCTTTGTGGTACCATTTTGCCTGAGAATCCAAACAAATGTCACTTGTATCTGGCAGTACTTTGTTAACTTTTTCTTTGATCACTAACTATTATCATGCTTGTATTGTGGTTTCCTGGTAATTCTTTTGACTCCATTCTCCATTGATTTTTTTCTAAATTAAATTGCATATCCAATTCTTGAGAAACTATTTGAAGGTTGTGAAGTAATTTAGAAGTCAGAGATGTAAATCCCTTGTCCAAATAATACCTATTTAATGCTTGAGCTGAAGCCCACCCCACCTGCAATATTTGTTAGAATGTTTTTGTTCCTTTTAATTATCATAATTTTCTTGTTATTTAATCCTCAATCATGGCTTCTACGGTGACCAACTCTTCCATGGTTGCAGGCATTGGATGATTTTAACATAGTAGTTGCTTCTCCAATCTATTATGCATTGTTCACATCTTTTACAATATTGGCCAGTGCAATCATGTTTAAGGTTTATACTTTTCATAAACATAATAAGAAATATGTGTGGAAGAAGACATTTAATGGTTCAAGTATTTTTTTTAATCCTTCCTCCTTTGCTTTTCTTATTTAAGACTATTTTGGTCAAAGTATAAGCAGTATTGCATCATAGCAATGTGGTTTCATCACTATTTTATCTGGAACGACTATATTGCATAGTACATGAGAGCTAGATCCTCTAGTCATTGCAGGTAATACCTCTTGCACTTCAATGTCGAGGACTTGGATAATAAAAGCCCATCATTATTCCTTTCTTATGTTTACGTGGATAAGAGCTTTCCTTATGTTGTTGTTCAATATTCAAATCTTGGCATTATGTAGAGAGATTCATGACTTTTGTCTATTTAGTATATTGTACATTTGTCCTAATCCTGAATTCAATATTTGGATAGGAATTACATCAAATAGTGTAGGATTTCTTAGCATATAATTGGATATGTTTACTCTTGGCAAAAAGATTAGAAAGTATTTGCCACTTTCTAGTAATATTGAGCTGAGAAACTAATTTTGTTTTCCAAACGTACATACATTATTGTATTGTTCTCCATATACAGATTTATATACACCATTGTCTCCAAAAGTTTCTGGTATATCCAAGGCAGCAACGAACCTTGGAAACAGAAGGAGGAGGATGTGTCACCCTTGATTTTAATTGTGATTATACGGCAAGACCATTTCAAGTGACATAGGAGGCTAAACTGCATGAGGTAGATCTATCCTGTGCTATCCTTCCATTGAGCTAGAAGGAGGAGCATGTATCCCAAGTTATGCTCATTGGATTGGTTGGTACATGTCCTGACATACATAAATGGACAACTGATCAGCTGTTGCTAAACTATGGAGATGTAGCATTTAAAATTTCTCAAAGGAGTTCCCAAAAGATCTCCATGAAGTTAAAGGATTATGTCTCTTACATGAAAGTTCAACATGATGAAGATCCCTTGTATATTTTTTATGAAAAGGTGCTTGTTTTAAGATATTTATGTTTCAATATTACTTTGCTCCACCTCCCTACACTTTGCATGTTGATCCAGCTCTTACTAGTGCATGGAATACTCTTCTTTGTGGTAGTAAAAGGTAAAGATATAAGATTCTTGACATGTAAAATTTTCCTCCATTTTGGTTGTGTAGCTTTTAGCATAGACGGTTACTGTTTACATGGTGTTTAAGGAAGCTATATGTATAGTCTGTATCCATTTTGAGTTTAATCCTTGAAAACAATTAGTTGGTTCCTCTAGCTTATTACAATTATTTCTTTTTGTTTTTTGGAGTTAGGGGCTAAGAATGAGGAAAGGTTGGATTAAATGTGGATGTTGAGGCTTGTTAGGGATTAAACTAGGCATTTTTTTTCCATGAGGAAACTAGGTGCCCTTAGGATATATATGCAAGTTGAAAATGAGTAATATTTATATCTTACAGTTGGTAACTATCATTTAAATTTGTTTCTAGATTAATATTATGAGATTGTAAGTAACGTGATATTGTAATGAAAATAGTATTTTTAAATATTTTAATTTAAAATTTATTATTTTTTATAAATTGGTTTTTGTTGGATCACTGTAAAAACAAACAAAACATTAAATTTTTTTGCATAAAACATGAGTTGGTCTAAAACCGATGTAGAAAGTACCTTTACAACATCGGTTTTGACCAAAATTGATGTTGTTTTGCATTTTTTTATGAATATTTCTTACTATATGACATCGATTTTTATAAAAATCGATATTGATTTATGCATCACAACATCACTTTTTAGGAAAATCGATGTTTTTTGCATGTTTTACATTTTTTTGTTTATTGTTTATTAGACGACATCGATTTTCTTAAAAATTGATCTTGTGTAGTGTATGCTAACATTGGTTTTATGAAAATCGGTGTTAACGTTGATACTTTTAACGTTGGTAGTTTCAATATCGTTTAAAAATCAATGTTGAAAGTCTAATATAACTAATGTTAAAAGCGTATTTTTTAGTAGTGCATAAAGCATAGAACTCTGCTACATGAATTTTCATGGTGTTAGAAACAAGTAGAAATACTTTTAAAGTATACTAGTCATGTTTTACAGTTTGTCCTGTTTTGTCTCTCCTAAAAAAGAACTAGCTTCTTTTGTTACATGAAGAACAAACCTATGCATTTAATTCAACATTGTGATGGGAAGAAAACTCTTTAACGGTTATTTCTTCATCAACTACAAAGCAGAAGACTCAACTCAAAATAAATGAAATGAAAAAATAGAACGACCAAATTAACGTACACCAACTCTAATAATATTTACTTGACACTACGTTGTGCACAAAAATTTTCATATTTTATATTTGTAAAATTTTGTATCTTGTACTAAAGTTTCATATGCTCTCTTTTGTGAATTATTTTGCAAAGAACCTTTGTGCCTTGGTCAAAGCCTGAGTTACTGTTAAAAGAATACGGGTTAAGTAATATGGGATTATGTGATTTTATCTTCCCTGTTCTCTTTCAAGTCTTCCTTAATGGGATGACTTTTTTAGTGTTTTAACATAGCAAGATATTCCATGTGCGAAATTTTTTAAAAAGATCACATACAATTCAACCCCTTCTTGTGTGTATCTTGGTTTGTTTTTAGTGTGAACCAAGGTATTCCTCAACTGAAAGTTATAACCAATTTTCTGAGGTACTGAGATTCATTTAAAGAGTTGATATCTCTCAATAAATGTTTTTTCATAGGCACTAGTCAGGGATCAAATTCATGACTACATACAAGATTATATATCAACTATATCACATCATGTTGGTTGTGTGTATCTTGTTTATTTCACATGGCTTCATTTATTAATTCTAAAAATTAAAATCTATATTTTTTTAAAAATGAATTTTTATATACTACTTTAATATCATTAACCATTAATTTTAAAACTTTAGAAAATGAAATAAATTTTTTAAATAAGTTTATTTAACAAGTGGTAATCAATTATGTGAAATGACCTATTCAATTATTTGCAATTATTTGCAATTTAACATAGTCAAAACTATAAGTGCAAAAATTGTCTAATCAATTACATAATTTATTAATTGAATATAATATTAATTTAGAAGTTCATCAACTTGTTTGATAAGTGAGAATATAAGTGGATGGGTTTTTTTATACCTATATAGATCAACAGACTAGTAAAATTACAAATTCAATTTATGTTGTTTGAAAAGAATTGACTCAAGTTGTAACCTAGAATTGACAACAGTAGCCATAGATTCTTCATCTTGTTTTTCCTTTCCAGCAACAACGGCAGCGATATATGTTTTTCTTGCTTCTTTCATTTTCTGCATTTCCATCTCGTCCCAATCATCCTGTTCAACCAAATTGAGATGTTTACTAATTAGAAAATAGACATCAAGGACTAAGTTCTAGATGGTTAATGTTTTGAAAAGAATGATACTAAACAAAATCATATTATGGACTCCAACAATAAAATGCAAGGATGATGAGATAGTCATTAAGATGTTGACGCTTATTTGACAAACTAAATTATCTCACTGTAGCCAAGCCTGACATCACTTTTGTTGCAAGTGTGATGTAAAATCACATTTGGTACTAAAGAAAATCATACTATGGACTCTAATAAAATGGAAGTGTCGTGAGATAGTCATTAAGATGTTGACGCTTATTTGACAAAAACTAAATTAAGTCATTGAGATAGTCATTAAGATGTTGTGGTACACATTCTCTTATACATAAAACACACCAAGTAATGGATTATTTTATGAGGTCAAAGACAACACAAAAATCACTTGCTACTTTAACGCTGACTAGGCAAGATCACCTTCAGATAGACAATTCAGACATTGTGTTCTTATTGCAGGAAACCTAATTTTACGAAAAAGCAAGAAGCAAAACATTGCTGCAAAATCCAGTGCAAAAGGTAAATATCGCACTATGGCAGCAACTGCATGTGAGCTTATATGCCTTGACAACTAAAATGGCGAGATATATAAGAGAAAGCTTATATGCAACAATTGAGTTGCATTCCATATTGCATCAAAGTACTAAACAGTGATCATCTTGTTAGAGAAAAGTGCTTTATGGAGAAATTACAACTAACTTTGTGAACTCAAGTGATTAGTTAGTTGATATATTCACTAAATATATAAAGTGAATTTGTCTAAACTTATTTCTTGAAAAAAGTATTATTTTAATAAGATAAATAATTTTCTGTTTTCTTAGTGTGCTAATCTAAACTAATTCTGCTTAAGAAAAGTTATTTTCTATTTATTTATTTTGAGAAGTAAATCATATTTGTTTACTAAAAAAATACTTATTTCGTGAACTTTTTCTAAACTTTTTAAAATCATATCACCCTACATATGACATAAATATGACATAAATAGGATGAGTTTGTTTAAACTTATTTCTTAAAAAAAATACTTATTTTAATAAAATAAACATTTTTTTTTTGTTTTCTTAGTATGTTTGTTTAAATTGTTTCTATTTGAAAAGTTATTTTCTACTTATTTTGAGAAGTAAATCATATCTACTTATTAGAAAAACACTTTTTTTTTAAAAAGCTTATTTTAAAATTGTTTTTTTAAGTTTAAACAAATTAGCTCATATACTTCAGCTTCAGGACGAACTCTGATCCAGTGATAAAGTTGTATCTTGATGACTTGTTGGTCATGGGTTCGAATCCGGAAACAACCTCTTTGCATATGTAAGAGTAAGGTTACTATAATATCCCTCCTTCTTACCTGCGCATAGCGTGGTGATTGTAAACTAGGAACTTAATTGATTTTCTTTGTATCTATAATTGTACTCAAATTACTCATTGTAAATAACATACATGTATGTACCATCCAAGACAACATTCAAATATCTCTCTTTTCTACGGTTAGAAATTGAAATTTTATTGGTTACTTCCTAATTCTGATTCAGTACCATTGGGGTGGTAGACCATGTTAGGTAAAGAATGAGTTACAAGATGATTACTGATTTTTCAAGAGACTCAATTCTCTCCCAAGTTCTAATTACAATTCAAATGCCCTCCCCATTGTGGTTCCTTCTTTTATTATTGTCAATGACTTAATCTTTACTCCTAACTAACTAGCCATGTGCAAAAATATACTACAATGTGACTTAATCTCAGACTTATATTCCTATCACATATACTGCAATGGGCAAAAATATGCAGGGCATGCTCATAAGAAAATTGTTAATAAACTTACTATACTACGCAGGTGATTGAACTCATATGGCTTAATATCATAATCATCAGTGTACTCAGCGGTGTCAGATATTGTCAAGCTTTTAAGCAGCAATGTAAATGACGAAAAATCTCCTTGCATGGAATCTAGCTCTTCTTGCAATTTCTCCACTTTCTTGTTGGATGTCATTGCTTCCCAATGTATCTTTTCAAGAGCAGCTTGTTTGTCTGCAAGCTCAAACTGTGGAACACAATAATTGTTGTGTGAAAATAAGAGAAATTTCAAAACTTACGCCACAAGAAATGAGCATTTTGCTCACCTACGTTATCCATCTTATGCCCAAATAGGACAAAGCAATACACCTGTATAAGATATGAACACAACACTTGAATTTGGATGCATTTTGAACTTTTGATATCTAAATGATTACAGTTTCACAAAGTCAAAACAAACCAATAATGACAATTTCAATATAAGGGTGACATTCACCAAATTCTTAACCATAATATACTAGACATAATACTAATAGTAGAATCAAAACAAAAAGTACAACTATGAAACATTCTAACGTGCATTCATCTGATTAATATATCAATCCGAATGTTATGATCCAACTTTTGGAACCTATCAACAGTCATGAACTCATGGCTATCATGTTCCAGAGACATATGAAGAGTATGTATTAAGTGAAAAAGTATCATGAAGATTGCAACAGAGATCACATTCTAAAGAACTTTGCAACTAGTGCCAAATTATGTATGAAAAAAGTATAAGTAGATAAGTACCTTCACATCAAAGAGTTGTCGTTTTGTAGACTTCAGCAAAGAGTCCTTTTCTAAAGCATGGTGTTTCAGTTCATCAAGTTTTTGTTTAAGAGCTTTCATCTGTTTTTTTGTGTTTTCTGGTGACTCTATAAGTTCATCTTTCTCCAATATTGTCATTTGCAGCTCCTCCACCCGCTCCTTCAATATGACACACTCATCTTTCTGTCCTTTTATCATTTCAAACCTCTAAATGAAAGAAATTCATCAGTGTCAGAACAGTTGCTACCATTTTTCTACTTATTCTTTTCCTCCATGATCCTTTCCCTTTTTGGCAGGAATAAATTGACCAACACTCCTGCCTTTTAAATATGTTATCTACCACTGTATGAGAAATATTCTATGGTGATAATTGGAAAGTCGAATCGGTCAATCATAAATTCACAACGTTCTAAGCAGAGCAAATTTAACAGTCACACCACAATGACAGCTAGTCCTATACTCCTATATAAAATACATAATTTGAGGAGTAAGAAAAAGTAAATATCTCCGGATGTAATAGGCACAAGTAACGATAAAAAACAAACTCATCCATACACACCCGTGCACACACAATAAACTTGAAACTAAATAAGACGATATATTTGTTATTATTGACACATGCATAAGTAACAAACATTTAATAATAAACCATCAATTTGATGCTTGAAGTATCACTCTCTTACCTAAATAATTATTAAACTAATGAAATTATATAAGTAATCCCTAAAGCATTAAAAATCATGTTACACAGTCCCTCAAGGTCGAGTATTGAAAAATTCTTCAAATTAGTCCCTCAATGTTAGTAAATACATCAACTTGGGGACTAAATTGATTGATATTCAATACTTTAAGAAATACATACATAATTTATTAGTTCAAGGTGTATTTAAGACAAAAAATAATTTTTTCAAAGACTAAATTGATGGTTAGAGAAATGTTAGGAATATACTCTCTAACACACTATTATTAATATACTTCTTATTAGCTAAAATTTATTAAAAATCACAAATAATTTTCGTGGGTCACATATTCTATTTATTGACTCTCATTTCTTATATTGTAATTTTCAACAAATTTTAATTAATAAAAAGGAGTATTGAAGAGTGTGTTACTAACATCATCTCTCTCATAAAACCACCGACCAAGAAATATACGAAACTTAAATATAAAACCCGAGATTAGGGGTACTTAAAAATGCTTGCAACTCCTCCCCATAACTACCAAAATATCACCCATGATTATCGGACCAGTCAGCCTAGCACCATTATGAGATACCAATTAAACCGAATCAAGCAAAAGTAGCAGCGAATCCCACCTTGTAACAATAGTCTACACCATGGTTTTAAATTGTGCGGTCTGCAACTGAATTGCAGCCACAACATCGAGGTATTTTGACACTCCACAATTGCATTATGGTTGTATCAGCCACATTTTTCCATAATTGCCGGCAATGAAAAGGTTTTCTAACTCACTGTAACCTCAATTTAAAACCACGATCTACACATAATACAACTTTCTCATTCCCAAAAGCCAACCAATAGGATTAATTTTATTCCATCCTAACTTCAGACACAAATAAAAAAAGCTCTTGAAATTTCCATCCGTAGTTAAATCTCTATTACACCTACCACTCTAAAATCAAAACAACAATCACCACACAAACACAAGAATATTAATATGAATAACAAAGATCATTGCACAATAGAATCAGGTAGTTGCCTTTAAGCATTGTATATATTTCCAATAACAATTGACACTAGACCTATATATCGAACTAGAGTTCAAATTAGAGAGTGTTGCGCTCTTACTCTTTTCAACATCGACTTTCTTGAAGGCCTCTTTGTGTACACCATGGAACCCTGACGCGTGAATGAACTTCTTCCTTCACCATCCTACTCCAATTTAATGAACATACATTAACAGTTAACCCACCGCGAAAAACAAAAAAACCACTTCACTCACTTGTGAGCGTTTTGGACGCGGAACCAAACAAACACTGTATTAATGCCATTTGCGTTGGGAATAGGAAAAAAAAAAGCTTACGATGAAGGACTGCACGAGAGGGACAATCTGGACGAGGTTATTGAAGAGGACCCGATCTAAATCGGCGTCTCTCCCAGAAAGAGGAGAATTCGGGTCGTACAAATCACGTTTTTCTTCCGAATCCACCAAACGCTGCCTCTCGTGCATTTCTTTTTCTCTGCTTTTGTTTAAAATGAAAAGATTGGAACGAAAACGAGACGGTTGGTTGTGTTTTAGAGAAGAAAGAAGCGCGATAACGAGATGGAGTGGACTGAAGCCAAAACGAAATGTGCTTTGAAAGAATAAACGGTTTGTTTTCATTTCTACGTACGAGCCGGGAAATTCAACTTGGATGAAAAAAAAAAAAACTTAATTATCAATTCATCTTCCGATTATTTTAAAAAAAATTAATTTGATCTTTCAATTTTTTAAAAATTTAATTTAGACTTCAAATTTTTAAAAGAAGAAAGTTTAAACTCAATAAAAAAATAAGATAAAAAACAAAATTGATCATTTAACCAATAAAACATGTATTAAAATTAATTTTAATAATAGTTTTTCATTAAATCACCAGTGAATGTATGAGAAATCAATTTTAAACATTAATATGTACTACCACAATGTTGAAAAATCAATTTAATGTGATGTGATTGGTAATAATTATTATGAGAAAGTTTGTGATAAAGTAGTTAGCACAAGTAGTTTGATAATTGTGTTTTTTATTTATGGATTGTGATTTCATCTTCGACTTAAAGAATGAAATTGCTATAGGAGATAAGATACCAATTTGCTCTCAATGTGAACTAACGCATTGAGAGAAAAATTAATTGTATATGAAATAAAAATCATAAATACCTCCTTATAGATCAATGAATAAAACCCAATTTGAAAAGTGGTAATTTGAGGATTTTTTAACTAAAAAAATGATAATATTAAAATATTAAATCACTCCGTTTATGTGTGCTTGTATGCAAGACTTGTCCCAAGTCAGGATAAAGGAAGAAGGTTGACGACAAGTGTTGCAAATTGATCGTATAAAAATAGTTATTTTTATGAGATTAACCATTATTATATTTCGTTGAGGCATACCCTTTATAGTGACGCGTTACATCGGGTCTCGAGTGTAACGGAAAATGGGCTAGGGCCCTTGCCTCAAGGCAAAGGTCCAAGTCTTCACCTAGATTTGGTGTCAGGTATAGGAACCTTAACGGGTAAATTGAGGGATTTAGCAAATGTTTTTGTTAGAAGGAAAGTGAATGTTGTACTAGCCTACGATTTGATGCTAGCGAACACCTTTTTCCGGAAAAAAAAGGAGTCTCATCTTATCACTTATCCTAATGGCCAAAATAGTAATCAAATTGATTTCTTTATGGTTAGAAGAGAAGATAGAAATTCTTGTATTGACTGCAAGATCTACCCTAGAAAGTGTGCTGCTACACCACATAAGCTAATAGTTTTAGAGGTTTGGTTGAACTAGGTACTTAATATGAGGAAGATGGCTCAAAACCCAAGGATAAGATGGTGGAAGCCAAAGGAGGAAAAACAAATAGAGTTCAAGGAAAACATGTTGTGTGAAGGACCATGGGATTTTGTTGAAGAAGCAAATGAAATATGAAATGAAATGGCTATGTGTATCCAAAATGTGGGAAAGAAGGTGCTGGGAGAAAGCAAAGGAAACAAATTTCTTACAAAGGAAACATGGTGGTGGAATAGAGAGGTGTAGGAGGAAATTAAACAGAAGAATGAATGCTTTAGATCTTTGCATCAAAGTCCCAATTATGAGAACTTGTATAAGTTTAGATTAGTGAGAAAAAATGCAAAGCAAGCAGTGCGAGAAGTTAGGATGGTGTAAAAGGTATGTACAAACTTGCAAGAATGAGGGATAAGAGTAAAGACCTCACCCAAGTTAGATGCATCAAGGATGAAAATAAAAAACTTTTGGTAAGAGATGAAGTTGTACATGAAAGATGGATGAACTACTTTAACAAACTTTTTAATGGGGATGACAATAAAAGAGAGGTGGACTTGGAGGATGCTTATGATGTTTTGAATAGAAGATTTGTGAGCATAATTAATACACATGAAGTTAAGGAGGCTTTAAAGAGGATGAAGAATAATAAAGCTTTAGGACCCAATGACATTCCTATTGAAGCGTGGAGATGCCTGGGGATGTGGCAATAAAATGGCTGACCAATCTTTTCAATAAGATTCTTCAAACAAATAAGATGTCTAATGCTTAGAAGAAAAATATGTTTGTTCCTATCAACAAAAACAAGGAAGATATCCAAAATTGTTCTAACAATAGAAGCGTTAAGCTTATAAGCCATACTATGAAGTTGTGGGAGAGAGTTATTTAAACATCGCTTGAGGAGAAAGACCAAGGTTTCTGTAAATCAATTTGGATTTATGCCAGGAAGATGTACCATGAAAGCCATTTTCTTAATGCGACAATTGATAAAATGTATAGAGAAAAGAAGAAAGACTTACATATGTTGTTCATAGATCTTGAGAAATTATATGATAGGGTCCCAAGATAAAAAATTTTATGGTGGGCTCTTGAGAAGAAAAAAATATCATTAAAGTATGTAAATGCAATCAAGGATATGTATGATGAGGCTACCACATGTGTGAAAACTTGTAATGGAATATCAAGTTATTTTCCTATCATGGTAGGTGTACACCAAGGTTTGACTCTTAGTCCTTATCCCTTTGCCTTAGTGTTGAATGAACTAACAAAAGACATTCAAGAGGAAGTGTCATGGTGTATGCTTTTTGCAGATAATATTGTACTTACTTATGAGACTAGAGACGATGTTAATAAGAAACTTGAATCGTGGAGAAGCACTTTAGAATTTGAAGGATTCACATTAAGCCAGAGCAAGATTCAGTATATGAAATGTGATTTTTCACTGGTAAGAGATGGTGATCAAGATCTCGTGCATCTACTTGGTCAAGAGGTACCCAAGAAAGATGTTTTTAGATACTTGGAATCAATTTTGTAAAAAGGTGGAGAGATTGATGAGGATGTAAATCATAGAATTAGAGTAAGGTGGATGAAATGGTGGAGTGCATCTAGGTTGTTGTGTGATTTCAAAATTTCCCTTAAGCTAAAAGGAAAATTCTATAGAACAACTGTAAGACCTGCAATGTTATGTGGAGCTAAATGTTGGCCAACACATAGGCAACATGAACAAAAAATGGGGGTAACAGAAATGACGATGTTAAAGTGGATGTGTGGTTATACGAAGATAAATAAGATAAAAAATGAAAATATTCAACGAAAGGTAGCAGTAGTATCAATGAGTGAAAAATGAGGGAACGTAGATTGAGGTGGTTTGAGCACGTAATGAGACAACCATTGAGTGCTCCCGTAAGAACAAAAGTTTGTTACTAAAAGCTAGACATAAAAAGAGATAGATGTAGACCGAAACTTACATGAGGAAAGGTATTTATATAAAACTTAATAAAGTGAGATATAGATTGATGGACGGTGTCTTAGGACATAATGGAGAAAAACTATAAGCTTGGTGGAGGGTTAAACCCGTTGTTATCTCTATGTTTCATATGGTCACTTTTTAAGTCTTTTTCCTTTTCATTTCCCTCTCCTTCTTTCTACCTTCTTTTCTTTTATATTTTTTATTCAACATCATAATATCTTTTATTGGATTCATCTATGTCCGACCCCAATTGGTTTGGATTAAAGGTGTTGTTGACGTTGATTTATACGAAATACATATAAAATATTCTTATATTTCTAAGCTATTAAAATATTTATTTATTTATTAAATATTATTTAATTATTTCTATCATTAATGCACAGTAAAAATAAATCTATCATTAATGTCCATACTATAAAATGTACTATATTTAAAAATTGGTCATTTAAGAAAAATGACGTAGGTATTGGATTACTGTTTAAACTACTCGTATTTTTTTATTTATTTACTATCACCCTAATTCGGAATTTAGTCATTTTATGTTCAAATATATTAAGTGAAAGATGATTTTTTTAATATTTATTTAAATTGTGTAAAAAAATAATATTTTACTCTAAAAATACGCAAAGTTAATATCATTAAAAATTTATACATTTAATGTACATATATTGGCATTACATTTATTAAATTCAATAAATATATTATTGTAATTAATTAAAAAGACTGTAACAAATTTCAATCATTAATAAACATGTTTATATCAATACATTAAATATTTTTTTATATTAATTGTTTAATTTAGTTTTTAATTAGTAATTTTAAATATTTGTTAACATTTTAAGAAAGGCATATTTAACTAATCATATTTGTTTTGAATTAAAATCAATTATTTTTTATGTTTTGCAGTCATAGGGATCAAATGCTTTACTTAAAAGTGAGCATTTCAAATCTTATCAAATCGAAAAATATATTGGTTATGCTTACCCTCTAATTAAATTTGGAGTTTAAAGTTGAAAGATATATTACAAAAAAAAGAAAAAAAAAATAAAAGAGGAAATAGGAAAATAATACAAAATTGTTAACATAATAGACTTTAGTCACCGAGAAAGAAAGGAAAAAAATAGTGATATTGAAACAATGAATTGATATTAATTGAGATGTATTATATTGTATTGATATATTTGATATTTTAATTAATAGTGCCTATATTTCTTTAAAAAAGTAATACTAATCACTACTACAAAAAGTTGATTCAACGACGTGTATTTGAAGACGGTTATCAAAGAACCGTCTTTGTTTGAGTACCATTAGCATTTTTGTAAATAATTAAAACCTTTTAAAGTTGGTTCTTATAAGACCGTCTTTAAAACCTCTTTTCAAAGATGGTTTTGATAAAAACCGTCTTTGAATTTAGATAGTCAAAGTCGGTTTTATAAAAAAGCAAAAATCCGTTGTGAGTGGGTGGGTCTTTATTCGTTTGCAATGTCACTTCTTTCCAAAAAAATTTCATTCTTCCTCACACTTGTTCCTCTCCTCTCATCCCTTTCCCTCCCCTTCCTTCATGTCAGCCCCTCCCTTTTCTCCTCCCTCTATCCCAAGGTCGACGACATTGTCTAGATTCCCTACATCTCCAACGAGAACGCCGACGAGGATCCCGAAGTTAGGATTACTGTCAACAATGAGGGACTGGTTGGGAAGATGATTAAGGACACCATGGTTTCCAATGGGATTCCCTTGATCTTGGACAAGGTTAGGGTTTTGGTGCAGAGCATGGCCAAAGGAGGTCCTGTTAAGGACGAATTGGAACCCAACAAGGTTGCACCATAGGCGTTGTCGTCGTCTTGCTTATTGCAGCTTGTCTTGCTTGCTATCGTTGGAATATGTGGTCCTTACTTGAACACCAGCTTGTCTTGCTTGCTTCCATTGGAATAAAGGTAAAATGTATGATTCTTTTTCATAGTTAAAATGTGTTAAAAGTTGTTGAAATTTTTTGGTGCTCTAGAACTTCCATCTCTTTTTTTCATCATTAAATACGTGGGCTCCTATAAACTTTTGTTAATCTTTATGGAAATAGGGGGATGGACCCTCTCATTCAGATTTATATATGAAAATGTCAATGTGAAAATTGGGATAAGCGTAGTTTGTTTGTAAGTGTAGTAAGTTTGGTATATATTTATTTATTTATTGGTTTGTTAGATTTTTAATTTTTTTTTTCACTAAACGTGCCTAGATTACTTTGATATATATATATATATATATATATATATATATATATATATATATATATATATTTTGTTGAGGGCGTATTTTTGTGGTTTGAGAATTGACTATGAAATGATTATAAGAAATTGAAATTAAGGTGAAGATGTTGCCTTGTGTTGCTTCCTATTATCCTTTCACTGTGAAAATTAAATATTTTTGGGAACTTTGACGAACGGTTGGTCTCATTTGTTGTGTTATGTCTTAAAGGTTCAAATTTGAGGTAGAATGAAAGAAAAACACTTTGCTACCTTCTTTAGTTATTTAGATGTTCAGAGAATTCTTTGTGAATAACATCTTTAGGAGAGGAGGATAAGGATAGTTTATGTGATAAAGGGGAAATTTGGTTGGTGGTCTAAAGTAGATGAGGGGATGAGGAATGGACTGTGGACTTGATCCAGTAAGCAGTGTTTTGGAAAAATGATATTGCAATCTCAAAATATTTCATTGAAAGAACATGCAAAGGGAAGTTGGCATATTAATAGTATTTACCCGTGTCTATGAATTTCCCTACTCCTAGCATTTGAAGTTTTTTATTTTTCTTGTGGGGTTTTGCCTCATCAATTAATTATATGTTTTATAATTGATTGTTTTCAGCTTGCTAAACATAGTATGGGGTGAGGCAGGTGAGAGTGATGATCATATTATGCCTTATCCGGAGGCAAGTGAAGATCTTAATAACAAGAAAGAATGGAATTAGGAAGCTTCTGCTACTAAACTGATTGAGTAGAGGAGAATCGAGGCTAAAACTGACAGTAAACTTTTATTTATGCATAGCAAAGAGAGATAACTCAGATAAGAAAGAGAGTGTGGCCTTATCATATCATAATCAGTGAGCAGCCAAGATCCGTTGCCGTTACATCAAGGAAAGTAAGAGTTTAGAGTTTGAACTCTGTTTTTCTAATGCGCAAAGTGTAGATCTCTGTGATATAATGGAATACAGGAAAATCAAAGACAAGGTGAGTGTTTTAACGCATATTTCTTCCATAAACTGATTGATTTCTTCAATTAACAGTACAATTTTGATGATGCATTGTTGTTGTTGAAGGATGAACTTAGGGATGCGGGCGTTGAGGATGTTGGAAAATCATTTTTACTGTCAGGTAATGGTATCGCTCTCGCTCCTCTAGGCTGAGTAGTTGTATTGTGTTAATGTAACATTCATTTCTTTCCTCTTCTAGTCCCAGATAACGATTTGAGTGTTGAGGGAGAAACCAAAATTGAAAGCCATAGGGAGAAAGTAAAGTGGAAGCACAAGTATGACAACAATTCACATATAATAATAATAAGACAGTGAAATACTTGTTTGATTTCTTAATTATTATCCCTGTTGCCTGTTGGTATAGGTCAGTTGTTACACTTGCATTGACTATTCTTACTAGTTTGCAAGCCATTCTAATCGTTTGGTCCAAGAAAGCTAGCAAGTATGAGTATAGTGTCACTACTGCTAACTTTATGGTGAGGAGATATCACATCCTTATATCCTATACGCTCATTCTGTTATTTCTACTTTTATTATCTTTCATAGCTTCAAACCCAAACCAACTTTATTTCTCTTTTGGTTATAGGTGGAGACTTTAAAATGTGCTATATCCCTGATGGCCTTGGCAAGAATATGGAAAAATGATGGTGTCAATGAGGACAATAGGTGATGCCTGTAACGACCCCATATGCATCCGGTTCATTAACATTATAATATGGTCTTAAGCGTAGCAATTACTTAATAAACTTAAGTAAACATGGAAGCATATAAATAATAAGACGTCATCTTACGTCACACAATAAAACTAAAACATTATGCATAGAATTTGTATACATCCCGGTACCCAGGTTCTATTCTCAAAAGATACATCATAGTACAAACCCATACCGGGTTACAAAAGTTCAACAAAAAAATTGAGTCAACAGACTCGCAAAAGACCGCCTTCCAAAAAAAAATCCGCTTCCTTGAACCTGGATCGCATACTCTTGTCCGGGATCCTCAATTAGTAGCCAACTCGGCCTCGGCCTACCCGGCCTATCAATTGAGATCCGCCGAACAACCCCTATTCAGGTCTCTTACCCCGGACCTCGTCCCCCGCTCCTTGGCTATCACCTGCAATAAAAGTAATCCCTAACCGAGGTGAGATATAAATCTCAGTAAACTCAGGGTTCTTGGAGACTCACCTCCCCCTGGTTCACTTCCATAGTACATAGCATTTAAATAGGCATTACAATAACATAGCCAACCTAGCCTTTTAATAAAAATATAGCCATCCTGGCTTTATAAAAACATAGCCATCCCGACTTTTATAAACATCACATGTATATAATTACACCCACGTGCCATTCCAGCACAGATATACAAGTTTACCAGTGCACATATCATGCACAAATGTATATCTTGATATACAAGTTCACCAGTTCACATCTCATGCACAAATGTATATCAACCGTGCACATCTCATGCACTCGGACGTATATGAATTTCTGAGAAGCTCATCCCGGATGAGTCTTATACTCTCATATATGGTCCGCTTCCCTGGCCAGAGGGCTTCGTCAACCACAATACAAACATCACAGTGTAAATCATTTACATGTATGTTTCAATCAAAAAGCAATAACACACAATTTAAATACACGCACTACATCACACAATAACCATAACTCCCCAGGAGTATGGTGGAACACAATCAAGGAAACAAACTCCTAAGAACAGAGAGCTTACCTTCTCTGATCACGGCACCGACTCTCTCAGCCTCATGGTCACAACCACTGATATCTTCTGTATCAAGCCCTACACCAGGCAAGCAAGATATCAAGAACGGTTTTCAACTATTTCATGAAAAGAACCTAGTTCTTTTCCAGATCTCAAGCATAACCAACTAACCATTGACTTGTTAACTCCACAAATATCTATCTGAGCATAAAAAAATACCCAAAACCCAGAAAAGTTAGTTTTCAAGGTTAAACCTTCATCACAACAACCTATTAAGCATACTTTTCCAAAGAAACATCACTCAAAACCAACCCTAACTCATATAGGTCATTTTCCCTCTCAAAACCCAAACTCAAAAGATACTATGAAAGTTACATATCTTACCTTAAAAACCACAAGGAAGGCTAGAGGACAACTTCTCCAAGCTTAGATGTCCTTAACGTGCCTTCTAACTCTTAAAGGTTGGAACTTTAACTTTCTTCTATAGAAATGACCTCTTTGACTGATGATTTTCACAACTAACAAAGGTTGAAAACTAGTTTGTATGGTGATACTCTTTAATTCTTATGTTGGAGGTGAAGGTGTTTAGATTAGGGAATGGTTATCTAGGAAGCTTTTTTCTTAATTTAACAATGGAGGAAGTATGGAATAAGAGAGAGAAAGTGTTTTAGCAAAGACGGTGAAAATAAAGTTTCTACTGAAATATCTCACTCATGCATATCTTAAATATCCTGAAAATTGACATGTGACAAATTGTAATATGAGGATCTTCCCGCGTCAAAACAACTAGCAAAGAGTCAACACGTGTCACTTGTGTAAAGTGAATATGTAGAGATATTTGACTGTCGGGTTGGGTCTACTGTTTGGCAAGTCAATTTATTATACCTCATACAGGTTATGTATGACTTCCCGAGTTCTATAAACCCTACTGACTCTGTCGAGTTCTCTCCATATCACTAACGCTGCCGGGTTGGATTTATACATACATACATATATATATATTGAGTGTAACTTCACTACCATACCCCAGGTTCCTGAGCACTCATTACAACCACAAGGCTAAGTCTGGGTTAAACAGCAAGTACTGACTATTTTGATCGCTTACAAAACTCACGTAATCGATTGCATATGAACCCATCTTTGGTACTATAGTACATCTAAGGTTCCGCCCTCCTCCGACCTCATCCGATCCAATCTGAGTTCCTAACTTGGTACTTCACAAGTCCAAGATTTCTCCTAACCTCTTCTGGGTTCCTAACCCGGTAATTCTATCAAAAGGGTTATGAGCTCTTCTGGTCTCTCTACCTGGTAGCTCTTACAAGTCAACCAAATACGAGCTCTTTTGAGCTCCCCCGAGCTTATCCGAGATCACAACTCAGACATCAAAGAAAAGGAAAACACTCAAGGAGAAGGAACATACGAGCTCTACCAAGATAGCTATCTGGTTGCTCTTTCCTTCCCTGTCTGGGTTCCTTCCATACGTCAGTGTTTCTCAAAAGTTCCAAGTATATACACCACTTACATGTTGATAACCCGGTCATGCACTAACCCGGTCTTCCTATCAGTACTAACATACATCATGATCCCGGATTTGAAAAGATGCTATCTACACCCCCTTCATATCCGGGTTCCAAAATACACCCTTTTAGGTGACAACCCGGTTTTGAAAAGATGTTATCTACACCCCCTTCATATCCGAGTTCCAACATGCACCCCCTTATGTGACAACCCGGATTATCACAGGGTCATTATATTCACCCCCTTATAAGAATTTTGTCCCTAAAATTCAAAACCCTACTTGCCAAATAACTTGGGGTAGCTGCATAAGCTCCTGTTCCCGCTCACATGTAGCTTCCTGGGGTCCTCCCTTCCCATAATACCTTGACTATAGGAATAGTCTTACTTCGAATCTTCTTCTCCATCCTATCAAGAATTTGGGATGGTCGGGTAAGACAAATCAGGTTTTCTCTGATCTGAACAGAATCAGGTTCCACCACATGTGAAGGGTCAGGTACGTATTTCCTCAACTGAGATACGTGAAAGATATCATGCAGCCCGATCAATTAGAGAGGCAAATCTAGCCTGTAAGCAACTGGTCCTATCCTTTGGAGGATTTGCTAAGGACCAATGAATCTAGGGCTCAGCTTCCTCACACCTAATGCCCGTCTAACCCCCGTTACTGGAGATAACCTTAAAAACACATGATTGCCCTCATCAAACTACAACGGGCGATATTTGTTATCGTAATAGCTCTTCTGCCGGTTCTGAGCCCGCAACAACTTGTCTCGGATCATACGGATCTGCTCAGAAGTATTCTGAACCAACTCGGGTCCAAGAAGTTGTCTCTCTCCCACTTCGGTCCAGCAAGTAGGAGTCTTGCACCTTTGACCATACAACGCTTCAAAAGGTGCCATACCTAAACTAGCATGGAAGCTGTTGTTATATGAAAACTCCACCAGAGGTAGATACTTATCCCAACTCGGTCCTCGCTCTAAAGCACAAGCTCTCAGCATGTCCTCTAGAGTCTGGATAGTTCTTTTGGTTTGCCCATCAGTTTGTGGATGATAAGCTGTGTTAAGCCGCAACTGGGTCCCAAAAGCCTCTTGAAGAGCACCCCAAAACCTTGAGGTGAATTTTGGATCTTTATCACTGACAATGTTTTCGGGGACACCATGAAGTCAGATAATCTCTTTAACATATAGCTGAGCCAGCCTTTCAGCACTATAGTCAGTCCGAATAGGTAAGAAATGAGTCGACTTGGTCAGCCTATCAACAATCACCCAAATGGAGTTGCATTCGGGTTGGGTCCTTGGAAATCCAACCACAAAATCCATGGAAATGCTATCCCATTTCCACTCTGGAATTTGCAAAGGTTGCAGTAGGCCAGACGGTCTTTGATGCTTAATCTTGACCTTCTGACATACTAAACATTTTGTCACATGCTCGGCTATATCCCTTTTCATCCCGGGCCACCAAAAATCTTTCTTCAAATCTTGGTACATCTTGGCGGAACTCGAATGAATGCTAAATCGGCCCTTATGAGCTCCAGACAGCACCGCATCCACTAACTCGCCCTTTGGCACAACAATCCTACCTCAGTATAACACCAAACCCGAGTTGTCCAGTTTCTCCCAAGACACGTCCTTTTGTCCGGGTAAGGACTTCACATCCTCATCCCGGTTCTGGGCATCCTGGATTCTCATAAACAACTCATTATCCACCTTGGTCTCTCTCAACTCAAGACCTCGGTGACCCTCAAGAATGGTCAAGTGCATATCCCAGAAGTTCTCTATTAACTTGCATTTTTCAATCATCAAGCAAGCTATGCTCATGTACTTCTTGCTCAGAGCATCCGCCACCACATTGGCCTTTCCGGGATGATACCTCAGTTCAAAATCATAGTCCTTGATAAACTCCATCCATCTCTTTTGTCTCATATTTAACTCTTTCTGATCAAATAAATACTTGAGACTTTTGTGGTCGCTGAACACCACAAACTTAGCACCATACAGGTAGTGCCTCCATATTTTTAAAGCAAAGACCATGGCTGCCAGCTCCAAGTCATGCATAGGATAATTCTCCTCATTTGGCTTCAACTGCCGAGAAGCATATGCAACTACCCTTCTCTCTTGCATCAAAACACATCCCAAACCCTGCTTGGAAGCATCACAATAAACTTCAAAATTCCCCTCAGGGTCAGGAAGAACCAATACTGGAGCTGTGGTCAACTTCTCTTTTAACCTCAGGAAACACTCATCGCATTCATGAGTCCATGCGAACGGAGTACCCTTCCTGGTAAGCCGGGTTAAGGGTAATACAATCTGTGAAAACCCTTGAATGAACCCGCGGTAGTACCTGGCCAATCCAAGGAACCTTCGGATCTCGGACACATTTCTGGGCCTTTCCCAATCCATCACGGCTTCTATCTTAGCAGGATCTACTGCTATTCCGGCTGCCGAGATCACATGACCAAGAAACTTCACCTCGGTCAGCAAAAATTCACACTTCGATAATTTGGCATAAAGTTGGTCATTCCTCAAAGTCTGAAGAACAACCCGGAGGTGCTCGGCATGCTCTTCCTTACTCTTAGAATAAACCACCACAAACTGATCTAAGTACGGTCTGAAAAACCCGGTTGATATAATCAATGAACATGGTTGGAGCATTCGTGAGGCCAAACGGAATCACTTGATATTCATAATGACCATACCGAGACCGAAATGCAGTCTTAGGTATGTCCTCAGGCTTAATCTGGATTTGATGATACCCGAATCACAGATCAATCTTAGAAAATACACAAGCTCCTTTAGCTGATCCAGCAAATCATCAATTCGAGGCAAATGATGTTTGATATATGGGGAGCATCTTGAAGCATTGAAGCTTGGGACTTGAAGGATTGTCTTGTGCTTTTCACATGCCTTGGAATGCCTTGGAAGAATGTAAATCAAATGAAGTGTTCAGAGAGGCCAATCTGATTGATCCTTGCATTGCATGCATTTAATCATTTACATGCCTAAATGTTTTTCACAAAGAATTAAAACAATGTTTGATAAAAGAACCAAAGAAGCAATGTTTTTGGAAAAATACAAATACCACTGGTTTAATCGATTACACTGCTATTTAATCGATTATTTTGTTCGTCTTTGAATCTGGAAAAACTTTGAAGAACAATTTAATCGATTACCATTTCTTGTAATTGATTATTTAGTGTTAAAAGAAAATCATGGTTCACTGCTTTAATCGATTACCATTTATTGTAATCGATTATATAAGACTCTTAGAAAAGCTTGTTTCACTGCTTTAATCGATTACCATTTCTTGTAATCGATTACACAAGGCTTTTCAGAAATACTAAGTTACTGGTTTAATCGATTACGGATCGTATTAATCGATTATTTTTCTCGTTGTTCAAACCCAGAAAACCTATGAACATTTTAATCGATTAAAATGGCAATTTAGTCGATTACACAAAGCGTTTTAATCGATTATTGAGCGCGTTTAATCAATTATAGTTAGTTACAAAGTTTTGTTATAAATAGAAGTGAGGCTTGTCTTGTTTTAAAACCTGAGTAATTCGAATTTCTGATTACACACAAGCCTTCACCAAGATTGAAAGTGTTTTTCTGAGTTTACCAACCTCTTGTCCCACTTCTTAATCTTCATGAGTTTTTGAATGATTTCTTGGACAAGAGTTTTCAAAGAAGAATAGGAGAGCATGTTCTGAAATTCATTTGTTCATTCAACTTTGATTGGTAACTCATATGCATTCATAATCATTGGATCACCAGGTTGTTTCTCTCTATTCTTTTTGGATGTAAATTTGTTTTGCAATTTTTGTAATTGAGTGCTGTTGTAAATTTGTTCTTGAGGCTTGTCTAGAGTAGTAAGTTTTAATCAATTCACCCCCCTTCTTGGTTATTGTGGGTATTCCTATTGTTTTCAAAGGATAATTGTTCTTTATCGTGACCTTATTCAATTGCCTATAATCCACACATAACCTCATACTCCCATCCTTCTTTTTAACAAAAATAATCGGCGCTCCCCAAGGCGACACACTTGGTTGAATAAACTCCTTGGACAATAAGTCCTCAAGCTGTGCCTTCAGCTCCTTTAGCTCCAATGGATCCATACGATAAGGAGCTACAAAAATGGGGCCTACACCTGGGATCAAATCAATGGAGAAATCAATTCCTCTCTCAGGTGGAAGTTGTGTGATTTCCTCAGGAAATACATCCATAAACTCGTTCACAATCGGGATCTCTGCTAGACCCCATCCCAGTTTTTCTTCTACTGAACTCAATAAGAGATAACCCCGGGATCCTCTCTTCATCTCCTTGCCGACTTGCAAGGTTGTGATAAGCGAAGTGAAACCCGGTCCATTTCCATCCCGAGATACAACTTGAAAGAAAAGGGCCTTGAAGCCCGAAGGCATGTGAGAAAAA
>QARZ01041006.1:1884-23289 GCA_013407115.1 Glycine latifolia
CACCCACTTGGGTGGCAATCACAACTAAGGGAAAAACCCCAGAACAGTGAGCTTACCTGGCATGCCGTGCCTCACAGCTCTAGCTCAACTGATGGTCTGCGTCACTGCTGCCCGTTGTGTCAAGCCCTACCAAAGCACACAACCGCATATTATAGACCATACAGGCATCTAAACACATGCAAGTTCAACAAGCAGTCCTCAACTGCCTTTGGGAAAGGAATCTCAATCCTTTCCATCAACCCAAGTTATCTAACTTAAGGTTCATCAGGCTTATCCATTCTAAGCAATTTCATAGACTCTCAGTGGTCTGTCTCAACACAACCATGGCCTAAGAGTCTCCACAGACTTAACCCAGCCATTCACAATGAGCATCACAGCTCACACAATCCACTTATACAGGGATTTCCACGGGCTTGAACGGTCTATCTCACAAGACACCGTTCTCATGGCCTCTCAGGCACAACAAGCCCATCATCATGGCCCTTGCATGTCTTAAATCAAGTGACTCAGTCCAAGTCACCCATGCATAACCTAGAGCCAAAACCAACAGTCACCAAATCACAAACTGAAAGCTAATCCTTCCTCCTCTCATCCCCCTGAACACATCTCTCAACTGGACCCATAGCTAATTCTAGCTCCATCACAGATGGGTCACTATTCATCAAAACCCTCAAATCAGAAATTAACCGGAGAAACTCGAGTTTCTTACCTCAGAACTGCCGAGAAAGGCCTCTGGGCTACTCTCCCTAGCCTTGGTGCACTGAACCACCGCCGTTCCTCGCCCAATCTCGAGTTCTCTGCAGCTTTCTCAGAAAAGGGGTTTTCAATGAGTAGGGAGGAAGGATTTTGGCTCAAACTTGGTTTCTAGGAGGTTCACTAGGCTTTGGAAGGTGTTTGGGGTCACAAAGCATGGCCATGGAAGCTTGGAAAACTCTCCAATGGAGTTCTGGGCGCTGGAGGAAGAAGAAGAAGCAGTTTTTGCAAGCAAAACCGCAAAAATGGCCTTTTATAGGCCCCCAGCGAGAGTCCCACGCTCCAGGCGTGGATCCCACGCTCCAGGCGTGGCATTCCAGAGGAAATCAACTTTCTGGAGCACTTCCCACGCTCCAGGCGTGGCTCCCACGCCCCAGGCGTGGCACTATTCACAGGCAGAAATCCGTCGCTAATTCCGTCGCAAAATCCGTCGCTAACGCTTTTTCTGACGGAATTTAGCAAATTTAAACTTTTCTTCCTTTTTCTCTTAATTATTAAACCTAGGTTATTATAATCCTCCAAGCCAGTGGCGAAGCCAGGAATTTTATTGAGAGGGGGCAAACATAAAAAAAATTATATAATAAATAAAAGTACTTCGAAGGCAATACAAATCTAATATATAAAACGAGATAAACCGCAAACCACATACAGATAAATTACAAATAGGGTGGGTTGATGAACAAGCTGACAAAGTCTAGTGAGTCTTACTAAAATAATTCACACTTTAAAATCAAACTCAAAGTAATAATAAGGAGATAAGAGATAAAGAAGACATAGTCAGTTTTAGCGTGGAAAACCCAATTGGATAAAAAATTAAGACGTCTAAATTGGATAATCAATCCAATGGACAACTCCACTATGATAATAAATAAGTACCTTTCAATCCTGAAGGAGAGTTAAGAGTCAGACTTGTTAAACGCTTCTATATGATATCATAACAATTCTCTGAATGATGCAAATATAAACTCTCTAAAGCTCTAATATTATTTGGAATGAAATGCATATTATAAACATAAAAATATGTTTCTATTTGTACTAATTTAAGCATATGATTTTAACCAATTTTTGAATGCCATCCTAAAAATATTCTATCATATTATGCAATGCAATATTAAAGATATTTTATATTATGCAATACAATCTTAAAAATATTTTATATTATGCAATACAATCTTAAAAATATTTTATCCTATTTTTGAATACAATATTAAAAAATATTCTATTCTATTTTTGAATGCAATCTTAAAAAACATTTTATATTTAGAATGAAATGCATATTATAAACATAAAAATATGTTTCTATTTATACTAATTTAAGCATATGATTTTAACTCATTTTTGAATGCAATCCTAAAAATATTCTATCGTATTATGCAATGCAATCTTAAAAATATTTTATATTATGTAATACAATCTTAAAAATATTTTATATTATGCAATACAATCTTAAAAATATTCTATCCTATTTTTGAATACAATATTAAAAAATATTTTATCTTATTTTTGAATGCAATTTTAAAAAATATTTTATCTTATTATGTAATATAATCTTAAATATTTCTATTATATTATATAATACAATCTCAAAAATATTTTATCTTATTTTTTAATGTATTATTAAAAAATATTATATCCTATTATATTATGCAATACAACCTTTTTTTACTATCAAATTATTTTTTTTAATTTTTAATATATATAAAATAAAATTTATATTAATAAAATTTTAGGGGGGGCGGTGGCCCACCCTAGCCCCCTGTCTCCGCCTCTGCTCCAAGCATGGAGCCTATGGGTGAGACTTAATTAAGTAAAATAAGTCGACGTCGATGGAGGAGAGTCGGTCCGACAGTCCACAACCCTCTAAGCACTAAGTCTCTATGTGTGAATTAATGCTTAAATAATATGTATGAGTCAGCTTTAGTGGGACAAATACTAAGCTTGTAAGACGTAAATATTAACTATTATTATTACAATCATCCCCAAGATATATCTGAATCGACCAATGCACTTATATTTACTCCCTTCAAATAATGACAAAATTAAATATTGATATTCTGCAATTGCTTCATATATACTTTGTTGCGATGTCAAATATTCTACATCTAAATTAGAACAAAAAGGTGTTGCTGAAAATTCGATAAGTTCTTAAACAATCAACTCCAAACCACTAAAAAAACGTGGACCAAGAATTAAAGCTAAGTGCTTCAACCACATGAGATGACTTACAAAGATATGGGCCACATGACCAATGAGGGCCACGATTCATGAATAGCCTGCGCTAGCCGATCCTTTTTCTTTCAGAAGAATAAACTGCACCCTGTGGTTATCTACGAGTAGCAATTTTGAGAACCCTTTTGACCACTTTTATGCGCATTAGTATTAAATCTCCAAGTTACATGAAATATAATTAAAGAGGTTTATTTATTTCTTTTTCTTTTTTTTAGAAAAAGAAAAGAAATAAGATACAGGTTTAGCAAAATTAAGGATGGAAACGTAAAGAGATAATAAGAATTATACTACAAAAGTAATGACGGGAGGCAAATGGAGAAAGGAACCTTTCTCAAGTTGCAAACAGTAGAATTCACTGTATCTCTGGCATATATATTAATTATATTTTCAGTGCTAGTGGATAATGGAGCATTTGATTGCTGAACTAAATTGATGTTACTTTCAATTAAGACATTAAATTAATATATTTTTTCTTAATGAAAGAATATAACTGATGTAGATATTTTATGGTTAAGAATGTTGCAGTGTAAAGTTTTGTTGCAAAGATATGTAAGTAATGCTAATTCTCTTTTGAAATATTAAAACATTACCAATTTTTTCATACGGGGTGTTTTTTTTTTAATCTCCTTAGGCTTTTTCTCCATGTAATCATGCTTTATTGGCATGCTTCTGTACACATTTGCTTACATACATATTATCAATAATAATCACTTTCAGGAGTATTAAAATGGGTTTTACGATTTAATGTGCTAAGAACGAGTATTTTTTTTTTTTTGTTTATTAAAAATCATATTGGGGCTTATTTTGTTATGTGGAGCCTTTTTTCTCTTTAGTGGCCTTGTGCTCATAACCCAATAGGGTAAAAAGTGCCTCTTTTATTTATTCTACTTTTATTTATTTATTTTAATAGTT
Source organism: Glycine latifolia (assembly GCA_013407115.1). NCBI lineage: Eukaryota > Viridiplantae > Streptophyta > Magnoliopsida > Fabales > Fabaceae > Glycine > Glycine latifolia. Next base: position 5,779 of record QARZ01041006.1, read on the forward strand.
GATTTTATTTGCAAACTTGATTTTAGTTTACTATTTTAAATTTTAACAATTGTAATTTTTTCTCTCATTTGAATGATTGGGAGGCATGCACAAAATCAGCTTAGAATACATTAAATTTGCAAGTACTTTAATTATTAGGCTATATAATTTATTAGATATTGTCAAATGATTATATTGTGTGTGTGTGATATATTTATCATTTTTTAAACTAATGTGTAATTTTAAAAAAAATAGTAAACTAAATTATAAAATATTGTGTTATTCTATCACAAGGGTAATTTTGTTATGGATTTAAGTATGATTTATACCATCTTATAACTTTATTTGGCATGTAGCAACAAACATAATAGGAGCTTATCATGTTCGTATTTTATTTTTTATCCAACATTTTTAACAAATCATTCATTCACTATTACATAAAATGGCTTTAACATCGATTTTGGAGACGTTTCAACATCGATTCTAGAACTGATATAGAAATGTAGCCAAAATTGTGTATTCTAAAACGTTTTCTTCATCGGTTCTGAAAAAAATCGATATTGAAAGTTGTACACAATATCGATTTTTGGCAAAACATTTTTACATGGATCAAACAACTCTATGATGTTCCATGTTGAATCAAGGATTCAAAATGCTATCTACAAACCAAAATTTTATTACATAATCTTTGTTCATGAAATTTTTTAAATTACATATGAAGTTAATCTAGTATCTGTTGGCCGGTAGTGTCCACTATAAACCAAGATAGACTGAAAATCAAAGTCATTGTACCATTGATAATCAGACATTTGCAATTCACACAAATTGGACTTGTCACATTTGCAATCCACTATGTCCTTATCACTATTATAAAAGCTATAAGAAGTTCCATTAGCACAATATTTTAATCATGCAACCTATGAAGTTAACTCACCTTAAGAATTTCATTCTTTGCAACCAACCTTCTAGTAACTAATGTAGCTCCTCTAGCCAAAAAATTAGAATGATGAAATAATCCCTTCTTTTTCTAGAAGGTTAATGAAATGTAATAGTGATACAAGAAAGATATGGTAATTGTCATCCTTTTTATTGTACAATTTGAAGCACATTGAAGTAAGTAATTCCTACAACTTCTCATAATCTGATCTTAGTTACAGGATCAAGGGCATATTGTATACCATCTTATTCATGATCACTCATCAACTCAGGGAAATATAATCATAAAATGTGTTGGCTTTACATTCATCTAAATTCAATGTACTAAAAAAACTTGAATAGTATGATATGATGAAACTAAATTCCAATTATAACTCATTACAGAAGTTCATAACAATGTAGCATAAACAAGAAGGAATGATTTCTGTTTAATTGATCAAATCCAATATGCAGTGAAGAATTACCAAATTTTGTGCATGGGATAAGGCATCCAAAGCAATGAGCCATATCAAAGGAGTTTGATTGGAAAGGAAGTCTTTGTGTAGAAATGACAACAAGAACAATAGTAATACCATGCTCTAGAGCAAATTGAACTTCAGCTTCATGGTTATCTCTAGGGGAAAGAGAAATTGTTTGAATCCCATGATCCAACAAGTCACCACCTCAACTAGCAACCTATAACAAATCAAAGTTAAGTGGATTAATTAAACACATGAAAATACTGGCCCACGGAAATTTTGCGCAAGAAAGAATCAAATGCAAATTATCTCTCTAAATAGATCGTATTTTTGCATGTAAATGTAATGAGAGCTTACATTGCGTCAACCCTTTTGGTTGAAAAAATTTGTTTTGCAGTGACAATGCATAACCTATTCATTATTTATTCAAAATTTAATTATAATTATAATCTTACTAATTTTAAAGACATTATTTTAGTACGATGTTCATTAAATCAAAAAACCTGATTAGCCTATGAACTTAAACCAAATCAAACAATTTGGTTTAGTCAATTTGTTACTTTTACTTCTTATATGAATGAAATCAATTATAAAAAGGTTAGTTTTCATACTCATTGCCAGGGTCTAACTTAGTTTGTTAAGCAAGATGTATAAATTGTTATAAATTTCTGACATTGTTTTTTATTCCTACCAAAAAAAAAGTTTTCACATTCATTTTTTTTACATGAACTAACATTATGAGTTAACTATCTATTTTAAAACTTGTATCATTTTAAGTTTTAGTACATATTTTTATTCTACTTTTCATTTATTCCCTTTTCAATTATTTATACTTTTTTATAACCTTATCTAATGTAACCATGTGTCTTAATTTGGTTGTGTTTATTATTTAATTTTTTTTATCATATTTTAAATAAAGGAATTAATCAAATATGTGGTATGGTATAATATATATGTGTGTGTGGTGTGTGTGTGTGTGTGTGTGTATATATATATATATAATAGGTTATTACACATGTGATATTTTATATTTTTTAAGATTCAATTTAGTTAGTTCGTTAGTTTAGAATTAACACTATTAATATAATGATGGTTGGAAATTGCCATAAATTAATACTTTCTAGTCTAAACTTGTTTGTGGATATGTAATTAACATAGTAGTGATTTTTAACTACCACAATAATATTTAAAATTATAAAAATGAAGAAACTCATTTGTGGAAAAGTTTAAGATTTTAGTTCTAGATTTCTCTCAAAAGATTACATGAATCTTAAAATTGATTGAGGGTGTTACTCTAAATCAATACAGCTCAATCGAAATGTCATAAAGTATATGTCTAGATTGAAAGAATCAATGTGTTATGAAACCCATGCCACCAGAAAAAATGGGTTTCTTTAACCTTGAAACTTAACCTTATTTTTTACTTTCGTTATTGATTGGAATGAAACAATTTTGTAATATGTTGCTTGCATGAGAGAGGTGACCTAAATCCCTCAATCAACTGCAGAAAACGTAGACTCAAAGCATAGATAGAAACAAGGGTAAACAATCATTTTCGTACCTGAATGAATAGAGCGTTGACAAATTCATCCCCAAAAGATGAAAGTTAAAATTTTAGTCACTGAAAGTGAAAAAAGTGCGACAAATACATTTATCCGTTTACTTTTGTTCGTTATTGTTAATGAAAGAGCCTACATGGCACAGAGGGATGAAAATGTCACAAAAATGATTGTTAACAAGACTACTGAATAGTTGACCAAAATGTCAGTAAGTTTCCATTGGACTAATTTGTCAGACCCCAATTTTTTTTTCATTTAAATATAAAATATAATTTAATCTTCATCTTCCCCCCCCCACCCCAGATTTTTTATCGTTGCAAACATAACATTACAATAAGTACTTCAAAAAATAGGGAAGCTAGCATAAGTTAGAGCACACATAATAATAAACATAATATTGATTAATAAGCATAATTTGTCTGGTACTCTGAAATTTCTAATGTAACAATACCTTACCCAAAATATGATACTAAAAAAAAATCGCACAACCATCAAATTAATCCTTACAAAAAAATGAGACCCAACTTGATTTTGTCACTACCTAATATTGTCACAATAGAAATTTCAGAGCAACAGACAGATTATGTTTATTAATCAATATTATGCTTATTATTATTTTGTTCTAACTTATGTTTGTTTCCCTATTTTTTTTAAGTGTTTATTGAAATGTTATGCTTGCAACGATAAAGGCGAGATATGAAGATTAAATTATATTTTACCATTAAATGAAACGAAATTTGGGTTTTGGCAAATTAGTCCAAGGGAAACTTACTGACATTTGGTCCAATCTATTCAATAGTCATGTTAGCAATCATCTTTCTGACATTTTCATTCCTTTGCGCCATGTAGATTCATTCATCAATAGTAACAGACAAAAATTAATAGATGGATGGATGTGTCACACTTTTTTTACTTTCGGGGCTAAAATTCAAATTTCCATCTTTCAGGATGAATTTGTTAGCACTTTACATATTCAGAGACGATAATGACTATTTACCCTAGAAACAAACACATGGGTCAAAATAAATTGAATTTCGTAATATCCGCAACATGAAAATATTCAATTCTCATATATACTTCAATGAAATCATTTTTTTACTACATTGATTCAACACAAAGTAAATGTTCTAGAGTAGTATCTCAGGGATCCATTCAAACCGAATATACTAGGAGACATCTTGGTTCATTCGAACCGACCACTCTAGTGACTAGTGTATTGCCACCAACAAGGGGCAAGCATGTAATGCATGACCCCCACATGAGACATGCAGGCCACGTGATTATAACCACCTAATTAACTTTCCTTCCTAAACCTATGTGTATATATACTAGTCTTAGGTACAAAATCTCTCTAACTCTTATTTTATTTACTCTCTCACCCAAACACTGTCTTGATCATCAGAGTGCTTTCAAGTACTCCACTGTCAGTGTATTCATCACCTCCATCATGCTCTGCCAACTTTATTAAGCATCAATCTTCAAATCTGAACCAAATTTTTGTTTTTCAATCAAATCTGATCTAATCTGATCTGAACCATTCTAATTATAAGTGAAATCCATTTTATTTCTTACATGTGCAACATAAATATATAAGATTGAATTATAATTCATTCTAAGTGTAATTTGAGTTTAACTATTCTTGTGTGTATTTACTAGAGCATTAGTTGTTGAATATAGGGGGAGCAACAAGAAGATGAAGCTTGTGCCTTAGAAGAATGTTTTGAGCTTTTCACATGCCTTGAAGATTGTAATTTAAATTAAGTGTATGAGAGGCCAATTTTTTTATCCTTGCATTGCATGCACATAATCATTAACATGCTTACATGTTTTCATTAAAAGTATCAAAGCTATTCATGTTTTTAAAAGAAATCAATAAGTCATGGTTAATGTTTTTAGAAAAATGTAATCTTACTGCTTTAATAGATTATTTGCTTTGTTTTAAATCTAGAAAAGCCATGATGAATATTTTAATCAATTACATGACTCTTGTAATCGATTACATAGTAAAAACAAAAAGCTTGTCTCACTGCTTTAACCGATTACCAAACATTGTAATCGATTACACAAGCTTGCTTCACAATGTACTTCACTGCTTTAATCGATTACAGCTCAGTTTAATCAATTATTCTGTTCGTTATAAACCCAGAATGAAGCTATGAACACTTTAATCGATTAAGTGACAATTTAATCGATTACATAAGTCGTTTTAATCGATTATTTGGCGCGTTGTAATCGATTACAGTCTGTTACAAAAAGCTGTTATAAATAGAATGAAGGCTTATCTGATTTAGTAACTTGAATACTTCAAATTTTCTGAATATACACAAGCCTTCTCAAAGTTAGAAAGTGATTTTCTGGGTTAACTAAGTTCTTGTCCCACTCTTTAATCTTCATGGGTTTTGAATGATTTCTTGGGCAAGAGTTTTCAAAGAAGTTTTGGAAAACATGTTCTGAAATCTTTTTCTACAATTCAATTGTGATTGGTAAACCATATGCATCTACATTCATTGGATCATCAGGTTGTTTCTCTCCATTTTCTCTGATTGTAAATTCATTTTTGTATTTTTGGTTATTTGAAGCTATTGTAAAGGTTTCTTTGAAGCTTGTGCTAAAGTAGTGTTCTCTAGAGGAAGAACAAAGTACTGTTCTCTGGTTCTTAACGAACATTGTTTCAAAAGAGTCACTTGAAGAATGGACAGAAGATCAAACTTTGTTTTGAATTTTCAACATTCCTTGAAGACTTGAAGATTAATTTGTGATTAATTGTAAAAGGAAGAAGCATTTCTGGTGATCCAAGTGCATTGCATTCATATCATTCATTAGATACTTAGTTAGAGTTATAGAATTCACAAGGCTTTGATAAATTGATTAAGTGTTTGAATTGAAACAAAGGTTTTTGGAAAAATACTGTTTTCTACTATTTTAATCGATTACCTAAGCATATAATCGATTACTTTGTTCTTAGCTCTTTTTGGAAAACTCATCAAGAACAATGTAATCGATTACGTATCGGAATAATCGATTATTTTACCTTCATTTACATATAAACTGTCTTGATAAACATTTTAATCGATTACCAATGGACTGTAATCGATTACAGAGGCCTGATAGAAAACTACAACTCACTACCTTAATCGATTACCAATATTTGTAATCGATTACAGTAAATGCCTCTGCTTAACTATTTCTGAAACAATAATCGATTACCAAAATCCATAATCGATTACATTGTTCATATGCCTGATTTGTGTTTTGTGAAACTCTTTGTCTTAATCGATTCCCACAATTTGTAATCGATTACACAATATATCCTCTGTTTGTGAAGCTTCCTGTGTTAATCGATTACAAGACGGAATAATCGATTATTTAGTTCGTTGCCCATACCCAGAATTTTATTGAACAGATTAATCGATTACATATGCTAAAGAATCGATTACATAAGTGAAATAATCGATTATTGGGCACGTTTAATCGATTACTGACAGTTGTAAAAGTTTGTTATAAATAGAACCCTTACTGTGCTTGATTTGTAACTTGTAAATTTTGAATTCTGAGCAAACATAAAGCATTCTAAATACTTTCTTGGGGATTTCTGGGTTCTGGGTTTCTTGCTTTCATTAAAACATCTATGGGTTATTGATTGATTCTTAAAGCAAGAAGTTTTCTTTTCAAAGCTAAAGGAATGAGTTGTTCTGAGTTTTGTGTTCATCCTTAAACCTGATTCATTCATTCATATGCATCATCATTCACTGGATCATCAGGTGATTTCTTTCCTTAGCTTTGTGGTTGTAACTCTGTTTTGAATTGTATTTGAATTTCTATTGTAATTGGGTTTCTTGCTTGTAATCTAGAGATAGGGTTTCTCTAGGGGAGTGCTGAGTGGATTCTCAGTGGGTTGGTCTCTAAGAACCTAATAGTGTTTTAGGTTTCTGAACTTTATCTAGGGTTGATAAAGGGAGACTTTGTAATTACTTGTAAGACTGAAAATTGCAATAGTGGAACTCGATTCTAGTGTTGAGTGGAAGAAAATTGGATGTAGCTTCATAGTGTTTGAAGTGAACCAGTATAAATCTCTTGTGTCTTGTGTTTAAATTCGTGCTTGCTTATTTCCCATATATGTTGATTGTCTTGTATTGCTTATCAACTTATTCTTGAACAATTGCATACCTTGGACTGAGCATTTGATTGAATAAGTATTCTTGGTTTCAAAAGTGATAAAGATCCTAAGGGAAACTCTAATTTGTTAAAGGAAAGTTTTAATTTACCAAGCCTAACCAATTCACCCCCCTCTTGGTTAAGTCTGAAGTGTTCCTATCTTTTACAATTGGCATCAAGAGCTGGTTCTTGTAAGTTACTCAATATCACTTTTCAAAAATGAATACTTCACAAATAACCTTTAAAGAAGGTGCTTCTTTAAATAGACCTCCTTTGTTTGAAGGGGAGAATTTTAGTTTTTAGAAAAATAGAATGAAAATCTTTATTCAATCTAATGATCCAGGAGCATGGAATGCAATTGAAAAGGGGCCTAGGGTACCCATCAAAGTTGTTGATAATAACATGATTCCCAAAGATTGGGATGAGATGAATAATGAAGAAAAGAGGATTGCTCAATATGATTTTAAAGCAAAGAATATGATAACTTTTGCTCTTTCTTCTGATGAATTTTTCAGAACAGTTAGATGTACAAGTGCCAAGGAGATGTGGGAGATGTTAGAGATTACCCATGAAGGAACTGAAGAAGTGAGGAGATCAAGAAAGCACTCCTTGATACATGAATATGAAATGTTCAAAATGAACCAAAATGAAAGCATCTCTCAACTCCAAACAAGATTCACACACATAGTGAATCATCTTTTGGGACTTGGAAAGACTTTTGATGTTGAGGAATTAAACATCAAAATCTTGAAATGTCTAACTAGAGCATGGCAACCAAAAGTGATAGCTATCAAAGAATCTAAGGACCTTTCACAAATGACCATGGCTGCTCTCTTTGGTAAGTTACTTGAGTATGAATTAAAATTATCTCAACTAACCTTTGGTGAAGATGCAGATAGAAAAGGGAAAGGAATTGTACTAAAGGCTGCAGCACCTAAGATGGAAAAAGAAGAAAACTCAAGTGATGAAGAAGATGAAGAAAGCGTGAACTTAATTGTGAAAAAGTTCAGCAAGTTTCCAAAGAAGAATAAGGGCAAAAGATTCACAAGAAATAACAAGAGCAATACCAACAACAACACTAGCAACATCAAGAAGATTGACAACAACTTCACATGTTTTGAATGTGGCAAACCTGGTCACATAAAATCAGAATGCTCAATCTACCTGAAGAAGCAACAAGACAGCAAAGGCAAGAGAGAAGCAAAGCCAAGAAGAGCCTATATTGCTTGGGAGGACAATGCTTCTACAACTTCTGAATCCTCCACTGAATCAGAGGAAGCCAACATGTGTCTTACCTCAATTGTAAATGAAGAGAATGATGATCTCTTAGAATAAGAAGATGAGGTAACCTCTGAACTTGATCAAGCTATTTTTGCTTTCCAAGAAATGCATAAAGAGGCTGAAAAGCTTGCTAAATCCAACAAAAAGCTCAAGAAAAATATTGAGAATCATCAGAGTTAAGGATCTTAATCACTTTTAAACCAAGAATGCTTCTAATCAATCAAACCACTCAACCCAAGAAATTAATTGCTTAAAATAGGACTTGTTGAGTAATGACAATAATACCAAGATCAAGTGAACAAGATAACTAGTAAAGATTGAGAAATAGAAAAGCAACAAAAGAATTTATACTGGTTCACTTCTCAAGAGAAGCTACATCCAGTTTCTTCTAATCAACACCAGATTAGAGTTCCACCATTATAAATTTCAGTTCTTACAAAAAAGAATATTTAACAATGTCAAAGTATATTGTCTCCTGATTCGATTAAAAAATTTAAGAGAAATTACAATAGCCTCTATTCAAAGAGGAGCAGTACAACAATCACCCTTTATCAAACCTAGATAAAGAATGGAAATCTAAAATTCTATTAGACTCTTAGAGCATTTTTAGTGCTAGATCTTGAGCAAAAATCTTGAGTTCAAGATCTGATCTTCACTAGATCTCCCAATAAAGGAGGTGAAGGGATCTTCAACATGGAGGATGAGTTCTTGTAGAAGAACTCTCAAGATCTGTACATAGTTCAAAAAAGAATAAATTATTTACCTTTTCTCTCTCCCTAAGATCTCAAAATAAGATCTACCACTAAAGAAAAATTAGAGAGATCTTAAGAGATCTTCAATCCTATGTGGTTCTATGGAAACTATCAAAAAGTGGTCTAAGATCTCATTTTAAGATCTACCACTAAAGATGCTCTTAGTGATTAAGAACCAGAGAACAGTACTTTGTTCTTCCTCTAGAGAACACTACTCTAGCACAAGCTTCAAAGAATCCTTTACAATAGCTTCAAATAACCAAAAATACAAAAACGAATTTACAATCAGAGAAAATGGAGAGAAACAACCTGATGATCCAATGAATGTAGATGCATATGGTTTACCAATCACAATTGAATTGTAGAAAAAGATTTCTGAACATGCTCTCCAAAACTTCTTTGAAAACTCTTGCCCAAGAAATCATTCAAAACCCATGAAGATTAAAGAGTGGGACAAGAACTTATAGTTAACCCAGAAAATCACTTTCTAACTTTGAGAAGGCTTGTGTATATTCAGAAAATTTGAAGTATTCAAGTTACTAAATCAGATAAGCCTTCATTCTATTTATAACAGCTTTTTGTAACAGACTGTAATCGATTACAATGCGCCAAATAATCGATTAAAATGGCTTATGTAATCGATTAAATTGTCACTTAATCGATTAAAGTGTTCATAGCTTCATTCTGGGTTTATAACAAACAGAATAATCGATTAAAGCAGTGAAGTACATTGTGAAGCAAGCTTGTGTAATCGATTACAATGTTTGGTAATCGGTTAAAGCAATGAGACAAGCTTTTTGTTTTTACTATGTAATCGATTACAAGAGTCATGTAATCGATTAAAATGTTCATCATGGCTTTTCCAGATTTAAAATGTAGCAAATAATCGATTAAAACGCTGTGTAATCAATTAAACTAGTAAGATTACATTTTTCCAAAAACATTAGCCATAACTTATTGATTTCTTTTAAAAACATGAATAGCTTTGATACTTTTAATGAAAACATGTTAGCATGTTAATGATTATATGTATGCAATGCAAGGATCAAAAGATTGGCCTCTCATACACTTAATTTAAATTACAATCTTCAAGGCATGTGAAAAGCTCAAAATATTCTTCTAAGGCACAGGCTTCATCTTCTTGTTGCTCCCCCTATATCCAACAATCTCCCCCTTTTTGGCTTTGAACATGCCAAATATTGATTGAACATATGTTTAATTTTTGAAATGCTTTGAGGGATGAAAGATAGAAGTCTTGAACTTGTTATCCTGAAATCAAATCAGCCTCTTTGCCAAGAACAAGTGTTAAGAGATATGCTTACATAAACATTGATCATTTAAGTTTGCTCCCCCTGACTTAGATAGCTTCATCAATTATTAATTTGCAAAACAGAGCAAAACAAATCAAAACAAATCAGTTTTCCAATCAGTTTTCCCTTTAGATATCAATCAATTTTTCTCCCCCTATTTGGCTTATCAAAGACAAAAGGTAGCAATGCAAGCAATGAGAAGTAGAAATTGAAATGTCATTAATGGAAAGGGAAAAGCAGCAATACATTAATTAGAGAAAAAAGAAACCAGAGTAAAGCAACAACAACAAAAAAACTGAAAAACACAAGGAACCTAAGCTAGTTTATCAAAATCATCAAGAACAAGCCTATCTTTTATGTTTTCCAACCTAGATTTCATCTCTTCCATAGATTAATTAGTCTCAGCCCTGTGCTCATGGTGGAGAGACAATAAAGCATCCATCTTTTGAATCATGAGTGATGCAAAAGGACTATAAGATGGTTGAGCAGGGCCTTCATCTTCTGCTTCTTCCTCAGCTTCCTCTTCATTTCCAGCAGCAGGGAGTTGTTGTCCAGCCATTTGCCATCCATAGGGAGTCTCGACCATCCCAAGCTTGGTAAGATGTTTCTCTTTGATGAGGCTATTGCTGGAGTTTGTGTTGTCAACAACCTCATTAGAGACATCTACATTGAAGTAGTCAATGAATCTGGACACTAAAACAACATAGGGAAAAGGATAATTCATCAATCTTTTGGATTTAAGCATGATTTCCTCAAGGATATGGATCCAGTTCATCTGAATGTAAATTTTAGACCATACACAAGCTGTATGTCATCATCTGTGGCTTGTGCATGATTTGTGGACCTAGGTGTTAAGATGTATGTGATGATATAGTGAAGAAGTCTGTCTTCATGGGTCATGGGGCCAGTACTTAGCCTAAGCTTGAGTCTCATTTAAGGATCAAGAAGCATCCCCTTATAGGTCTCCACCCTATTATACCCTTCAGCCTCTTTTTCAAATTTCTTTTCCCCTTCAAAAGAAATACCAGCAACAGCTTCCCAGACTTCAGGAGTGATTTCCATGGCCACTCCATTGACTTGAGACAAGATAGTCCCATCCATGGAAAATTTAGAACAGGTGTAAAACACCTTCACTAACTCAGGGTAGAAAGTACCCTTCATCTCAACAAACTTTTCAATTCCTGGGCTTCAATCATAGCGGGGAATTGAAAACCTTCTCTAACAAATCAGTCATGGTCAAGGTGTTTGGGAGGGCAAATGAGTTTAGTGGCATTGAACTGTAGGTAGGTCATTTTCTCATGCTCACTAGGAAACCAATGATCTAACCTATTCACTGCAGGGTTAGAGGTTTCAGCACTCTTTCTCTTAGAGGTTTTAGTTCTTTTAGGAGCAGACATAATGAATATGTGAGGAAAGACTATCTGGATAGAGTTTCTAGACTCAGAAGAAGGAGAAAAAACACAGCAAAGCTTAAGGTTGAAGATGAGAATGGTGTGATTATTTTCTTCAACATAGGCTATATTTATAGATGATTTTGGGCTCCAAAGTTTAAATTTGAAATGAGTAACAGTTATTTCAAATTAACCCACTAATTTTAAAGCACAGAAGATTCAAATTTTGAATTAGGTGGCAGTTGGGCAGTTACAAATTTCAAGAAAATCTTGCAGATTTTGCAGTAACTCCATGAATAATAGATTATATGCCTATGTAATCGATTAATTCATAGGCAAAAGTGAGTCAACAAGGACAGTAATAGATTAATTCGAAGGTGTAATCAATTAATCCAGTGAGTGATGTAAGTCAGGAAGATGAAGTGTAATTGATTACAAAACTTGGTAATCGATTATTGTGGAACCCGGCCAGTTGTATAAGAACTCGAGGACCCCAGCCTTTTTAATACGAATCCGAGAAACCGATAGGCTTTTTAGAACCCGGCAGGTCCTTGGAGCCCAGCCTCCCTTCTACTACCACCACTAATACCAGGAAACTCAGGAACCCAGATGAGTTTTGGAACCCGGCTGGTTCTTAGAACCAGACATCCCTTCCATTACCACCATTATTAGTGTGTTTACACTAATTACGAACCCGCCTTGTGGTACATGAGCTCGGTTGTCACCTTTCAACATTATATGGTAACACAAGTTGTATATAAACCCGGTGTAACCCAGAAATTTGTATATGAATGCGGCTGTCACCTTTCAACATTAAATTGTAACAAGTTGTATATGAACCCGGCATAACCCAGCACTGGGTTGTACCCTTAAATGAAATGAAATGTTTAAAAAGATTTTTCACCTTGTGTAATAAATTAATTCAATGGCTTAATTGATTATTCCAGTGAGATGCATTTTCTGGAATCATTTTATATGAAGAATTATCGATTATCCTGGTTTTGTAATCGATTACATAAGCACAATTTTCATTCTTAACAGGTTTCCAAGTTCATTTAATCAATTATTACGTGCCTTAATCAATTATTCTAGTAAGAATATCACCATGAACAATATTTATGCAGCACAATTTCGAATTTTGAAGCACATGTGATGATTAGTCAAGTAAGATGCTATTTCAAATAGATAAGCACATAACAAGCATGCTAGCAAATGTTGGATTCATCAAGGATACCTAGCATCTTTCTAAGAGTATAAAATCTATCTCTAGCCAAAGGTTTAGTGAAAATATCAACCAATTGATTATGAGTGTCAATGAAGTCAATTTTAATATTACCCTTTTGGATGTGATCTCTAAGGAAATGATGTCTTATCTCAATGTGTTTGGTCCTTGAGTGCATTATTGGTTTCTTGGAAATGTTGATGGCACTTATGTTGTCACATAGGAGGGGTATTTCTTTTAATTCTACACCAAAATCTTGCAATTGTTGCTTTAACCAAAGGTTTTGAGCACAACAACTTCTAGCAGAGATGTATTCAACTTCAATTGTTGATAAAGCAACACGAGATTGCTTCTTGCAATGCCATGAGATTAGTGAACTACCTAGTAGATGACAAGTTCCACTAGTGCTTTTTCTATCCAATTTGCACCCTGCAAAGTTAGAATCAGAATATCCAACTAAATTAAGTGATGCACCTTTAGGATACCAAAGACCAACTTTTCATGTTGATTTGAGATATTTGAGGATTCTTTTGACTGTAGTAAAGTGTGATTCTTTGGGATTTGCTTGATATCTTGCACACAAACACACACTCTACATAATATCTGGTCTACTAGCTGTCAAATACAATAAAGATCCAATCATTCCTCTAAATTTTGACTCATCAACCTTCTTTCATTTTTCATCTGAATCAAGATAAGTTGATGTTGCCATTGGAGTTGCAGCATCTTTGCTTTTCTCCATTTCAAACTTTTTGATCACTTCAAGGCAATACTTGGTTTGATTTAGAAATGTCCCATTCTTCATTTGCTTCACTTGAAGTCCAAGAAAGAATGTTAATTCTCCCATCATTGACATTTCAAACTCATTCTGCATAGAGATAGAAAATTCTTTGCACAATAATTGATTAGTTGAACCAAATATTTTATCATCAACATATACTTGAACCAATAAGATATCATTGCTTTGCCTTTTGATGAACAAGGTTTTATCAACATGACCTCTTGTGAAAGATTGTTCAAGCAGAAATTTGCTTAATCTTTCATACCAAGGCCTTAGAGCTTGTTTTAAACCATAAAGAGCATTCTTAAGTTTGAAAACATGGTTTGGATATTTGAAATCAGTAAAATCAGAAGGTTGCTCCACATAGATTTCCTCCTCAATATATCCATTTGAGAAAGCACTTTTAACATCCATTTGAAAAATTTAAAATCCATTAAACATGCATATGCAAGTAATAATCTAATGGCTTCCAATCTTGCAATTGGAGCAAAGGTTTCCTCATAGTCAATGCCTTCCTCTTGGTTGTAACCTTTTGCAACCAATCTAACTTTGTTTCTGACTATGATTCCACTCTCATCAAGTTTATTTCTAAAAACCCATTTAGTGCCAATAGGCTTGAGAAAAGAATGTCTAGGAACAAGTTCCCAAACTTCATTTCTCTTAAATTGATTTAGTTCATCATGCATGGCATGCATCAAATGTTCATCAATTAAGGCTTGATCAATATTCTTAGGTTCTATATGTGAAACAAAAGCCATATTACAGCAGAGATTTCTCAATGATGATCTAATAGATACTCCCTTTGAAACTTCACTAATTATATTGTCAAGGGAGAGATCTCTTGTAGTTCTCCAATCTTTTGTCTCTAGGACTGGTGTTGATTGTTTTGTTTCAACAATTGGTTCTTCCTTTTCTTTATCTGTTGATCCATTAAGTTGAATGAACTCCTCCACAGGACCTACATCAATATCACACTTCTTTTCCTCTCTAGTTCATCACAAATAACATGAACTGATTCTTCCATGCATAAGGTTCTTTTATTGAAAACTCTATATGCTTTGCTATGTAATGAATATCCAAGGAAGATGGCTTCATCAGCTTTAGCATCAAATTTTCCAAGTGATTCTTTACCATTATTCAAAACAAAACACTTGCAGCCAAATGCTCTTAAATGAGAAATGTTTGGTTTTCTACCTTTGTATAGTTCATAAGGAGTTTGCTTTAAAATAGCCCTTATTAGTAATCTATTCAAAGCGTAGCAAACTATACTTACAACATCAGCCCAAAAATATTTAGGCAAATTTGTCTCATTAAGAAGAGTTCTTACACCTTCTTCAAGGGATCTATTTTTCCTCTCCACAACACCATTTTGCTGGGGTGTTCTTGGAGCTAAAAAATTGTGGTTAATTCCATTTTCTTCAAAAAAAAATTCAAAATGTTCATTTTGGAATTCTCCACCATGATCACTTCTTATTGAGATAATTTTGCTTCCCTTTTCATTTTGAGCAAGTTTGGCCAATTTTCTGAAAGCATTGAAAGCATCACTCTTGGATTTCAAAACCAAAGTCCCAATGACTAGCCCATAGTAATTACCTCCTAAACTCATAGTTCTAGAAGGACCAAATAAAACTATGTGAAGTAATTCAAGGGGTCTTGAAGTAGAAACAACATTTTTACTTTGAAAAGAATTTTTTGTTTGTTTCCCCTTTTGACAAGCATCACATAATTTGTCCTTTTCAAACTTGAGTTTGGGTAAGCCAATGACTAAATCCTTTTTAATCAGCTTGTTCATATGATGCATGTTAATGTGACTTGCCCTTCTATGCCATAGCCAAGATTAATCAATTTTACTTATTAGGCAAGAAGTGTTGTGAAAGAATGCATGATCTATGGATAGTACATAAATATTACCTTTTCTTTTACCTATATGAATCACCTCACCATTTTGCCTATCCCATATCATGCAACAATTGTCATTAAATGACACTTTGAACCCTTTATCACAAAGTTGGCTTATACTTAGGAGATTGTGCTTTAAACCTTCCACATAAAGAACATTTCTGATTTTGGTTTTAAAGCTGTCTCCTATATTTCCTTCTCCAATTATCTTCCCTTTGTTGTTGTCTCCATAGGTGACAAATCCACCATCTTTGAGAGTCAAATTTGTGAGCATTGACATGTCACCGGTCATATGTCTAGAGCATCCACTATCAAGATACCATAATGAAGATCTAGCTCGTAGACATGCCTGTAAAATTCAAATCAATTTACAAAGGAAGGTACCCGATTGAGGTTGGGTCCATAGAGGTTAGCTATTTTCTTTCTCTTTGGCACCCAAATGCATTCTCCATTTGGCACATAGAATCTCCTAGAATAACATCTATTAGATGTGTGACCTTTCTTCATACAATAGTTACAAGTTACAGTTTTTAATGCTCTTTCAAAATAACTCATGTGATTAAACCTTGGTCTTGAAACAACTTTTTGATATTCCTGTTTTGGAAGCACAAACTTGGTTTTTCCACAAGGTTTTGATCCATGTTTGTAACCCAATCCAGAGGTATCGCCAGCATATTTTTGCACACTTAGAATTTCAGCCAAATTGCATTTTCCTTTATAAAGCCTTTTCAAGAGATCAACCAAGTAATTATTTTTTGAAAGTACTACCATATGTTTTTCACCTTGACTTTTTTTGAACTCATCAAACTCTTTTTGTAAGGCATTGTATTTGTCAACAATAGATGAAGAAGAAGCACATACACATCCATTCATTTTTTAGCTTGAAACAAGTTTTTCATTTTCTTCTTTCAAGTTACAAATTTTAGTTTGCAATTCTGCAATTTTTGTGACATGCCATCTAAGATTTCCTTTTAGCTTATTATTGGATTTTGCAAGCTTTTAAGCCTCTTCATGTATTTCTTGAAAAGCATAAACAACTTGATCAAATTCAGAACTAACCTCAGTTTCAGCACTTGAGGATTCATCATCTTCATTAATTGTGGAAGTGAAACACACATTTGCTTCTTCATTTTCCAATGATGATTCAGAAGTTGTTGACTCATTGTCTTCCCAAGCTATATAGGCTTTCTTAGGCTTTCCTTATTTCTTTATCTTGTTTTCACCTTGTTGCTTTTTCAAAAAGATAGAGCATTCAGATTTAATGTGGTCAGACTTACAACATTCAAAGCAAGTGAAGTTGTTGTCATTCTTTTTGTTGTTGTTGTTGTTGTTCTTTGTGAACTTTTTGTTCTTGTTTCTTCTCAAGAACTTGTTGAACTTTTTGACAATTAGATTCATGTTGTCCTCTTCATCTTCTTCACTTGAGTCTTCCCTCTTTTCAACCTTTGAGGATGCAGCTGTCAAGGCTATGCTTTTATGTTTCTTATTTGCATCTTCTGCATTGGTTAGTTGTGACATTTTCTTTAAAAAGAAAATGAATAGCACACAAATTACCTTCAAGGAAGGTGCCTCCCTCAATCGTCCTTCAATGTTTGAAGGAGAGCACTTCAGTTTTTGGAAAAATAGAATGCAAATCTTTATTCAATCAAATGACCCAGGTGCTTGGAATGCAATAGAAAAAGGTCCTTTGATTCCTATAAAAACTGTTGGTAATGATATGATTCCCAAAGAATGGGATGAAATGACAGATGCTGGAAAGAGAGTTGTTCAATATGATTTTAAAGCTAA